>CAJNIZ010002299.1:0-16830 GCA_905231905.1 Symbiodinium pilosum | reverse complement strand
ACCCAAAGCCATATTCTATCTAATTAAAGGGGACTATAACCCTAAACCCTAAACCCCAATCCCTAAACCTTAAACCCCATATTCTATCCACTTAAGGGGGACTATAACCCTAAACCCTAAACTGTATGAGAGAGAAGCTTTAAGGCTGCCTGTAGCCGCAGCGCCGACGCGGATATCAAACTGAGTCTTGGAAGTGGTTTAGGCTCTAGGGTTTAGGGTCATGGGGGTATAGGGCCCAATGATGGAAAGTTGAATCCCCATAGCAGCGGTGGCTTAGAACCCTAAACCCTAAACCCTAAACAGCAGTGATGTGGTCATTTAGCTTTTGCTAAAAGCATGCACCTACAGCCAGCTCCTGCACTTAAGACCTTAAACTTAGGGTTTAAGGTTTAGCAGTTTAGGTACGCATTGCCCGTTATCACCCTATGCAACAATGGAGAATCAACTGGAAAAGAGAATGTAACATGAAATAGAAACTGGGGTTTAAGTAGGGGTTACATAACTTACCTCTGGTTAGCAAGGAGTGAAGTTCGAGTGAAGGAATTGAAAAGAAAATGAAGTTAGCGTTAAGGGCTTAGGGTTTAGAGAATATATGGAAATGTAAGCCCACCCCACTCAAAGCTGTAAGCCTGCAACTAAGCATGTGATTGTTCACCCCAAGTTATATTGGGATATTGGAAAATAACTTGGAAACTACTATTGAAGGTTTAGGGTTCATTTTCCATATCTTTCCGGCCCTCGCTCCCTACGAACAACCAGTTTGTAGACCCGGAGCCTAAAGCCTAAACCCCGAATAGTAGTTTCCATTTTTCCATCATACCCTATATTACCCCGTTATAGTAGTTTCCATTCTTCATTTTCCATTCTTCCCTATATAGCCCCATTATTGTAGTTTCCACTGACCCAACCCTAAACCCTGAACCCTAAACCCCAGGAAGGACATCCGGGAGTGCGTGAAGGAGCTACAGGGCTACGCGGAAGCCACACGACATGGCTCCTTGGCAACGGTTTAGGGCTCAGAGTTCAGGGTTTAGGGTTTAGGATTTAGGGCTTAGGGTTTAGAGTTCAGGGTGTAGGGTTTAGGATGTAGGGTTTAGTGTTTAGAGTTCAGGGTTTAGGGTTTAGGATTTAGGGCTTAGGGTTTAGGGTTCAGGGTCGAGGGGTGCAGGGTTGCTCTTGTCATTACGAAATATCATGATTGTTGCTGTAGTTGTTAGTATTGTTTTTTACTACCTATTCTGACGGTTTCTATTAGAATCTGTTACGGTTGTTATTAATGGTTGTTACCGTTTTTTTTCTTTTAATTTCTATTGTTACTGTATTATTGGTATTGGGCCAGGGTTTGAGATTCAAAGCAGGGGCTTCAGGGTCTAGGGTTTTCAATTAGGCTTGAGGGCTTGATGTAGGGGGGTCAGGGCTCGGGTACCTAAACCCAAGGCCTTAGATCCTAAACCCTAAACCTTGAGCCTGACACCCTAAAGCCTAAACCTTAAATCCTGAGCCCTAAGCCCTGGGTTTAGGGCTGGGTTTCAGTGTTGAAGGTTTGGCCTCTTAACGGCGGGACGCATGGACAGTTAATTTTTCCGGATCTTCCCTACAACCATGTGATTAGCATTGCTATCAATACGTCCAGAACCCCTAGTTTGCCACCTGCAATGCTTCAAAAACGGATCTTGAACGGAAAGCATGATGAGACCTGACAATTCCCCTACTTGCTTTTCAGGGGGCCGCTAGCCAGCGGTTTAAGTGTTCAGGGCTTCAGGTTTTAAAGGTTTTTAGGGTTCAAGGGTACACCTGAATGGCAGGCATTAGATTAGCGCTTGGCTTCTCAGCTTGCCCAGCGCAAGTGCATGAACCCACGTGGCTCAAGTCCAGCTAGTTGCCTTCGTAGGACAGGAACCAAATCTGTGCTACGCTGGCTGAAGAAGGAGGTCCTCAAAAAGCTGCAAAACCGCTGAACCTCAAGGTCATTCTTGTTTAGGTAGACCCCCAACCCAACACTGTTTCAGCCACCCCTTATGATTTTGACATGCTGATCCCTAAAAGCCGTCAAGGTCATTCTGGAATGTAGGAAGTGCATGTTCGTCTCGAGGCTTCGTTGAGAGTATCGAGGCGGAGAAGGTGTTTGTTCGCGAGTATCAGAGTCCTGGCTTAAGATCTTAGGAAATTAGAAAGGAACATGAACACTATAATTCTTTTGTCAGATACCATAGGTTCCCCTTACAAGGTAAATTAAGGGGGAACCTTAGGGGGTGGTCGGTCGGGGCAGGGGAACCCGTGATTATAGTTATAGCAGTTTTGGGTTTCTCTTTTGGTTTGGCTTTTGAGGTCACGGAGAGGGTCGCAGGATGACGATGCTTCAAGCTGCAATGAGGGTCTCGCATGTTTTCATTCAGGATGGGTTTTTGGGGTGAACACTTTGCTACATGCATCGTGCTCAAGGTTTGTGGCTGACACAAAAGGTGACCAAGATGGCGAAAACCTGGATGCTTGAAGCCCGAGTTTGGGGATTCCCCAACCCTAAGCGTCCAGGTTCAGGGTTTAGGGCCTAGGGCTTAGGGTAGTGCATGTCTAATTTCCCAAAACCTGTGCTATGATTACTAGCGTCTAGTACCCAAGACCCCAGTACCCAATCATTCTGCACATGGACCCTAAAAAACATACTATAGTAGCTTCCATTTTATTTTCCATTATCCCAATAGAACCCCCTATATAACCCCAATATAACCCTTATATTATATTGCCCCAACTTAGGGCCAACATAAACCCTAAACCCTAAACCTTAAACCCTAAACCCTAAACCCTTAGGGCCAACATGCCTCTTGGGGAGCCATAGGCGCTTATCCTCCTGTCTTGGGACGTAAGAAAAAGACGGGTTTCCCAAAATTAGGGGTACCATTTTGGGGGTCATCACAATAAGGATTATAGCAGTTTGGGGTCTATGTTGGGGTCCCCTTGTTTTGAGAAACTACCAAATATTTGCTGCAGAGTAGGAGCTGCATTCTGACTGAAGCTTTGCAAAATGACTGCTTGGGTGGTGACCAAGTTTGCTAAGTAGCCTTACACCTTAAGCCCAAAACCTCTAAAGCATGAAATCCAACCCCTAAGCCCGAACCCCCGGTTAAACCTTTAACGTAAATCCCTAGAAACTGCACCAAACCTCCAAACTGGGCTCAGGAATGCGGCAAAGAAGCTTGCCTTCATGGGCAATACAGCGGCTTGGATGCAGCCGCCGTGCTTTTTGTGGCTGGCTTCGGGAAAATAGAGCCACTTCCCACCCCGTACATATACCCCCTACAAAGACCTACATGACCACAGTTTCGTTCTCACTTCCAGTCTATTTGCCGCGTCATTGCCCGTTTGATTCTCCATGAACTCTACCTGGGCTTGGGGTGCATGTGCCACATGAGCCATCGTCTTGTCTCCTAGTATCCCCTTAATATCCCTTAAGCCTTACAATACTCCTCTATAGCATCCCCTAAATAACACCCTTTAAGGAGTTTAGAGCTTAAACCCAAACCCTAAACAATCCCCCTTAAGGAGTTTAGACTATAGCTCACATGCTCCTCCCCGAGCTCTTGGGTTGCAGGTCCCGCCAAGACTTAGCTTTCAGTTTGGGCTTTAAATCTGGGGGTTTAGGGTGTAGGGTTTAGGTTTTAGTTTAGGCTTTAAGGGTTAGGGTTTAGGGTTTAGGGTTTAGACTTTAGGGGTTTAGGTTGGGTACTGCCCCCCTCAGTAACAGTTGGATATTAATTGTAATGTGGTTATACCTAGCCCTTAATAGGACCCCTAATATAGACTGTTACTAGGAGGGCAGTACCCAAGGTTTAGGGTTTAGGGTCTGGAAGATGATATGTGATAGAGGCTTCCCATTGTACAGGACGCTGCACGCAGGACATTAAAAGCAGGTACCTCCTGTGCTACGTCCTTGCCGCGGGTGTAAGAAGGAATGGAATTCCAAATAACGCCATCCCCTGTATAACCCCCTTTAAAGACTTTAGATCCGAAACCCTAAACCCCTAATCCCCATTGTGAGAAACACCTAGGCATCTTATGTTTTCTTGGCAGTCTTGTGCCAAATGTCTCATGGCAACGACACACACGGGGTCTGCACTAGATAGCCCCAAACCATTAAGCCTAGAATCCCAAGACCCCAAGCCTTCAAGCCCTCCAAGCCACGCGGACCCACGAAACTTAAATCGAAAGCTCTCAGCTCCTTCCCCTGCCGTTCTTGTGATCAAACTTTCAGGAGCTGTTCTGGAAAGACATCCAGAAGGCAAGGCAAAGAAGTGAGTGAAGAGCCAGAGCGAGCCTCGTGTTACTTTTCTTATTCTCCTGGCTGACTGCAGTTGCCGGCCTGTTCGCTTAGTTTGCTTGTCATTCGGCAAGACTAAGGGTCCATCCACACGGGAGCCTCTTTGTAGTTAGTAGCTTACGATGCTAGACTGGGAACTCTCATTTCTTTGGCACATCGCCGAACAAGTCATAAAGGGGAAAACCCACCATAGAGTCGTTTTGTCAGGAGCACAAAAACGCAGAGACCTTTCTTCTTGACGTGGCCTCGCAGAGTGCAGCCGACGCAAGAGACCTGAAGGCGCCCACACAAAGCTAGTTTTCAGGTTCATAGTATGTAGGGATGTTTGTTTGTAAGGGCATCAGGGGCTGAATGGCTCTGGTTGTGGCATGGGGGTGTAATTGGATTTCGCATGGTTGTTGTTTCCAAAGCGGGGGCGCTCTTCAAGTACACGTGTTCTCCTAGGCAATTTCCAGGTAGCGAGTCTCTGATTGTAAGGCTCTTGAGCCTTTCTTTGTCGTTCAGTTTTCTATTGCTACAGAGTCACAATCCTGCAGCGCGCCCAGATGACAAACTGAATGCAATTGGCCCACCTGCGCCAGGTCTTTTCAAAGCTGGCCAAGAAGGTAGAGAAGTCCAAGGAAAGCCGCTGGTTGCAAAGCAGCCAAGGTCTTTTTCGGGTGTGTGGTATATGGCAGGGGGTTTAATGAAGCCCTGCATCTTGCTTCATGAAGGGTGTTTATAGTGGTTGTACACATGGAGATTTCCAAAATTCGGGGGCCCTTTTTTGGGAGCAGTCGAAATTCTAGTATACTGTTTAAGGTTTGGCCCCTAATAATCGAAAATCGAGTCACAAGAATCTGGAAACTTAGATTATGTGGTGGTTTACTTGGATTTCTTAAGAAATCCCCACATACAAACAGGCCTGAGTGTCAGGTGTATGCTGATCCTAAGGAGAATGCTGACTTGCCACTACCCAGACCCTTGATACATAGAAAGTAGATCCCTAGAAATTACCCAGTAGTAGTATAGGGTACCATTTTGGGGGCTCTACTTTCTAGATCCTCCCAGCCCTCAACCCTAAACCCTAAACCGTACACCCTAAATCCAAGATCCTAAATCCCAAGCCCTATATGTACAGCCCTATAAGGGGTTCTACTTTCTAGATCCTCCCAGGGGTCTGGGTCAAAAAATACTGTACACGGGATTTTGGTTCTTTGTGGCCTCTGGGTCGTGGCCAACCAAATGCTGCCTTGCTACTTCTTGCCAAGCCAACAATTCTGTGTAGACCAAATAATTACCAATGTTATTTAGGGTTTTATAGGGATACATAGGATTGGAAAAGAAAATGGAATCGATAATTGTGTGAGAATCATCGGCCTTTTTTTCATTCCGAATTACTAGTTTCAAGGATGAGCACCCTAAACCCTAAACCCTAAGCGCGCTGCAAACCAAGGCGAAGATGAAGATGAGGGTGAGGACGACGACGAGGATGAGGACGAAGAAGACGCTGAAGGCGGCGAAAAAGGCAGGTTGGGGCTTCGGGTGTAGGGTTTAGGATAGGCTTACTGGTGGTTAGTAGGGAATAGGGGAATCTCATCCCTACAAAATTCCCATCTAATACATTCTCTTATTCCCTACTTGGAGGGTCAGGGGGACTTAGTAAGTAGGGTAATAGCCCCCAGAACCCATATATTAACCCTATTTATCCCCATTAATAACCTACTTACTAAGTCCCCCTGACCCTCCAAGTAGAACCACCAGGAGTTGGGGTCTCTAGAAACAGGCTTAGTCTGCAGAATCTGGACCTGGGCATTCTCGGGATATTTGGGAAGTTTGGCAGCTACCCACCAGGGTTCGGAAGGGTGTGGCCAAAAAAGAGGGTGTTGGTATATGGCATTCAGAACATCCTGTAGCTTATGACACCGAATATATGTCTGTGTATAAAAATGTATTTCGCTTGTAGAATTCTACCATTCTACTATATGCTTTGATGTTGTCCGAGCAGGAGCATCCCGAATACAAGGATGGCCAAAATGAAGGGGCACAGGTTTTGCATATACTGATGCTGCTCGGAGATGAGACGATATTCCTCTCCCCTCAATCACGACCCGCCTATTCCCTCCAACATGAGTATCTCCCTATTTAGAATCGTACTATGCTAGGAGTATTTATTGTTATCTGTAGCGGATTGATCAAATGTCGGAGGGTTAACCTAAGTTTGAGGATCAGGAGGGCTTAGGTAGTCATTTTTATATCCCCTACAAGCCGCATAAAAGCCCCAGTTCTCCCATTAGTGGATGAGTCCGCCTGGCCCTAAATCCTAAGCATTGTTGTTTTCCATGCCCCCCACCATCTTTACAGGGCTGTGTTTTGAGGTTCCATTCGAGGAGGGAGTAATTCCTTCCCTTTGCTGATGCCCCCCAAGCCCCCTATGGTAAAAACTATCCTTCATAAATACTGATACTATATCGGGGAGGGGTCACTATTAGGAGGAAGGGATTAGGCCAAGGACGTCCAAGAAAGCAGGATCATATGGGAGTTCCTCACATCCATGGCTTCCTTTCTTGGGGAGAATACATATGGTAGTTTCCCTAAATAAGGGGACCCCAATATAGACCCCACTATATTATAATCCCATTATTGGAGACCCCTAAAATGGGTACCCCTAATTTTGGGAAACCCCCATATAACAAGAATTTTCGGTGTTTTCGTATACGAGGGTGGGTGCCCCTTTCAAAGAATGCTGGTTTTGAGGCCTTTGTAAAGGCGTAAATGCTGGTTAGCCATTTGAGCTATATAGTCTAAACTCCTTAACGGGGATTATCTAGGGGAGTATACTAGGGTTTATTAAGGGGGATTCTGAGAGTTTAGACTATAGGCTACTGAAACTAGAGCCTTGCATCCTAGTGGATGGTCCTCCTGTGTTCTTATTGCTTGAAGTAGGGAACTCGGTTTAGGGTTTAGGGTTGAGGGTTAAGGGCTTAGGGCTTCGAGGATTTCATATACCTTTCAATATCTGCCTTGTGCTCAGTAGGGAATGTGGAATCGATCCTTCTATAGTAGCCATGTATAGCCCCTCATAATGGTCCTTGACCCCGTTCCCTCTTCCCTATTGAGCACCAGGGAGTCATGTGCGTTCCGTGCAGATGTTTACAGGAAACATGGTGGATCTCTGTGATCCCTATAAACTCATTGCACCATCTCTGGGTGCCCATCTCTAAGGGTTTATGGTTAAGGGTGTAGGGTTTAGGGTTAAAGGTGTAGGGTGTAGGGTTTAGGGTTTAAGGTTTAGGGTGTAGGGTTTAGAGTTGAGTTTTGCAAGAGCCATCCCTGTCTTGCGTGGTGTTCTTTTGGTGTAGGTAGGAGGTAACCTGCTTTGTCCGCCACTTGCCATGATGCCTATATATCTCCGTTTAACTTGAACGTGAACCGCATCCCTGACCATCTTTACCCCTGCTGGCCCTTGAAAAGGGCCTCTGGCTTCGGCATACGCCTGCGAGGAGAGAAGAAGAAGACCGACAAAGAGGGCAAAAGCAGTTCGAAGGCTGCAGCTGGAAAGAAGGCTGGGCTCTTGCAGTAGACTGGGTTGCTGTTAAGGAACTTACATTAAGTTACCATATTCTCGGTGGATAGAAAATAACAGGGTTTCCCCAACATAGTAACTTAGTTTCAGCGCCTTAACATCAACCCAGTAGAGCTTGAGCATAGGTCGCAGGGTCTAAATAGTGTCAGGCATAACCTGAGACAAGAGCATGATGTTGGTCCGGCGGTGATGTGACAAGTAAGAGTCTTCTCTCCCATGTCACAGAATTCTAGGCACCAGGCTGTAATCTCCGAACCTTGATATGTTCTCCTCACGCCTGCACCCTCCAACCCTAAACACTTAGCCCTAGCCCGCCCGCATATCGCGAGGTACAAAGGGCTGAGTAGGTTGAACAAAAAACTTATAGTCCCCGTTAAGTAGATAGAATACGGGATATGTGGGGATCTTATATTAATTCACCCAAAGCCATATTCTATCTACTTAAGAGGGATTATAACCCCCCAGAACCTGGAGCAAAGCCACTCCGCCAGTCCATGCAAGGACGCTGGCAAAGCCGAAGCCGACAAGAAGCATCTTGGGTTGAGCAGTTTGGGCTTAGGGTTTAGGGTTGGGGTCCAAGGTGTGGAGTTCAGGGCTTAATTTGGGTTCACGGTGGAAGGCTTGGGGTTCAGGATTTAACAAGAAGGTTTGGGGTTCAGGGTGGCGCTCCTCCGCTTGGATATGCCCATCTCGAAATATTTTCTCGAGATTTCCAGTTTGAGGATTACCCAAAGGCTGCATAGGATGCATTCAAGGGATTGTGTGTGTGGATTATACATTAATTTTACATAGCGGGTGGATAAAGGGTTGCTGAGCCCACAACCCTCCAGTCCGGCCTCTGCAGCCGTGGTCACGAGGGAGCTTCGGGTTTGGGGTTCAGGGGTTGTGGATTAAGGTTTCAGGGTTTTAAGGTTTAGGATTTAGGGTTTTAGGGTGTAGGGTTTGGGGTTCAGGGGTTTTGGGTTTGGCATCTGGGAGCTACAGTGGCAGATGACTTTGCATGGTAAAGATTTCCTAGGGGACATGGGATTGCAACCGCAGAAGCCGTGAACCTTAAACCACACATGCACTACGAAATCCTAAACAGCTAAACTCTGAACCCTAAATCCAATCCCTTGAGCCCTACACCGACACCCGAAATCCTAAGCCCCTAAACCATAAGTCCCAAACCTCTAAGCATCAAGCCCATAATCTTAAACCGCTGAAGCCAGAAGCCGTTAGTCCCAGGGACTCCAAGACGAAGAGTTTGTAGCTGCTCGCTGCAAGACACTGCTCAGGCCAGCCAGGATGGGACTTGAGTATTCAGGTTTAGGGGTTGAGGGGTTCCGGGTTTAAGGGTTCAGGGTTTAGGGGTTTAGGGTTCAGGGGTTGGGGTTCAAGGGTTTCAGGGTTAAGGTTTCAGAACGCAAGTCCTGGAGATGTTTCCCTTTGCCAATCTCAGAGTCGTTCGCAAGTTCTCAACTCCGCACGTGCATGATGCTTGCGAAGGCTACCTTCAATCGAACAGCGAACCTATGAGAATTACACGCCTCCTTCCAAAGGGCTGCAGTCCTAATCGGACCAGTTGCGGTTCTATTGATTTTGGAAGGCTATATATTCAACAGCTGCTTCCCAGAACGTTGTGGCCTAAACCCTAAAGCCCTCTACCCTAAACCCAGCCCTAAATCCCCGGGGATTGTCGGTGTGGATAATGTAGAAGCCCGAGCAAATTGGTCATGTCACTCCCTAACAACCGTTGCACAACTCTAGGATGTTAGACCCCAAATAACTCATCCAATTTGGGCTCCTAAACTTCATTTGCTGGAGATTCTTTGTGTTTCAGAGGCCCTTCCACGGTGTTGGCACCATGTGGACTGCCGCCTGGCCTATTCGACTGAAGCTTTGACCTTGACGCGAGGTATGGAGAAGGAAAAGGCTGCTGATTTGCTTCATGAAAGCTATTTTCTCCCCCTATTATAAAAGGCTTGCCCCTAAAGTAGATACGCGAACCGTATTTTTTTGTGGTGGGTATCTATTGTAGGACCCGATTATAAGGGGGGTGGTATGTAATGAGATCATAATGAAATCGAAGTGAAATGATTTTGAATCGAACAAAAATAGAGGAAATCTAATTTGAAGCTGAAAATAAATCCAGCTAATTCAAATCAACTAGAATCTAATGTATACATGTTTATATGTATATATATATACACTTACATATAAAAAGAGTTCAAAGTATTTTAATCCGCAATTAAAGCAATGTTAATATCTGCTTACAACCCAATTAAAATCAGTTGAAACCGAATTCGAATCTCAACTAAAACAAAGCCAATTCAGATCTAATCAATTACAACTGAATTAAAACGATCCAAAATAGCAATAAGCCCAGTTAAGCTAGCATCCAGATTCTACATTAAATCCTGTATGGAAGGCATTCATAAACCATGCAAGTCTAGGAAATCAAGGAGATCCGTAATCCTAAAAGGTCGTGCCAGGGACCCCCCCTAATTTAGAGGATCCGAGCCGTAATTCACTGTAGTCTTGGCCCTTTAAAAGTAAATCTTTGGGGCAGACCTCAATATTCAGAATTCAGGGGAGCCCACATTTTATGTTAGGTGGGGTTTAATATTAGGGGGAAGCGAATGTCCACAACAGGAATGATCCCTGAAGGCAAATAGTGTACTGTCATCCAGCCTTTCCCCGTGTTGGTGAGTGATGCCCTCCCTGTCTGCATGTTTGGGGTGAAAGATGCCTTCAAATTTTCGCAGCTTTGCAGTCAAAATTTGTGTACTTACAGGAATATTCCCAGGGCTCCCAATCACTCCGTATGCTTCCTAACTATTCTCGAAATCTGCAGTTTTGCTGGTTGTTAGTGAAGGAAGCAATGGAGAGGAACTTGGAACCTAGTATAGTATGAGTGATCATAGCGTTCCCTATTAGCAATCCATAAGCAACTTGTCTGACTGCAGAAAGATCGTTTATCGGTAAGCGCCCTCGCCGCACTCATGAACAGCAAGCGAACACAGTCGAGTCATGGTTTCGGCATAACTCACCCTGAACCCTAAACAGAGGATAGCAATACAAGAGCAAAGTGTAGTTTCAGGCCGCAAGCCTCTGATGCTTTTCAACGTAGATCCAGAGACTGAGAGTTAGTGGCGTTCTAGCCTCATGCCGAAGTAGAAGGCGACGAGCTGCGAATTCACAAATCAAGTTCGTGCTGTAGAGATTCTGACTGCGCCCTCCCATCTACTTCTGCAGCTCATTTCTGTGGGTGAGTGTTAACGATTCCTGCATGGCCTTTCAAACTCAGACTCAAAGAAGCTGCTGAGCCTCTTCTTTGGTACCGCAGATCGCGCAGCTCGAGCATTGCTGGGCAAGATGCAACGACCTCCTTAGCATGGACCTCCATACTCCGCTTAGAATCATCCCTTGGAGCTACTGGGTTGCTGTTAAGGAACTTAGATTAAGTTACTATATTGGGGAAACCCTATTATTTACTTTATATACCCATTATGGTAACTTAATTTGAGTTCCTTAACCGCAGCCCAGGCGCATAATGCTCATCCAACCTTCCAGCCTGCTCTGTTGCACGCGAAGTCGTGAATAACATTTAGTATGCATAATTAGCTCCAGTCCTAAAGGTTTAAGCAGAAGCCCTACCCAACACTTTGAGCCCACAGAGTCCATCTAAGAATCCTCCCGACATTATGGACTGGAAGCAGTGAGCCCGAAGCCTTCCCATTTACCCCAGTACTCTAGGCGCCTGAACCCTCTTAATCAAGATATGCTTCCAAAGAGACCCTACCCCAAAGATCCAAGAAGCACATTGATTCAACTCTCAGATTCCAGGGTTCATGACAGTTGTGCCCTGAGCAGCTGGAGCCGTCGCAGTCGAAGGCTGGCGATGGGTTTAGGGTTTTCAGGGTCGCTGTTGAAGAAGGAGTGCTGATCTCGGGAAGCAGCAGGGCTTGTAGAGAATTTTATATTGTGTCAGATCATTAGGGGTACTATTTCTGCTGCTGCCCTCTCTTCAATAAGCGAAAAAATTCCATGTTGCTCTTTTAGATATCCAGCAGGGATGATTAGTCGACTGGATGCCTTTACTCCCATGCCAGCGCAGCAAGATTTGTGGCGATGTGATGCCCCAAGCCTGCCCAGTTTTTTTTAATCTCCCCAGCCTCGGTTACTGTCTCGCAACAAGTTCCACCTAGAACCCTTTTGAGACTCCCCCACCTGCGATTAAGGATGCGGGCTAAGATTTGTGGGTTATATCTTGCATCCTTGGTAGCAGCTTTCGTATGCATCTCCACCACGGCCATTGCGCCCATAATATGGTAGCTTTGCAGCAACCCAGACTAAGCATACTTTTGATGTACCCACAAAAACCCAACTCTTGGCGTATGGATGCTGCTAGGGTTTAGGGTTTATAGTCCCCCTTAAGTAGATAGAATATGGGGTATCTGGGGATCTTACAATAATTTACCCGAAACCATATTCTATCTACTTAAGGGAGACTTTAGGGCTTCATGCTTCCCACAATTGCAGAAAAATCCTAAGCTCTACCTCCGTTGACCTGAAGCCATACAAAGCTTACCCTCAACCATGAACCCTGTAACGCGGTTTAGGGTTTAGGGTTTAGGGTGTATCCCTAGACCCACAACTTTGCTTCCCTATTCTTGAACCCGACTGAGTTCAGGGCTTGTCACTCAGGGTTTGGGGTTTCAAGGCTTAGTTAAAGCTTGAACCAGGCATGATAATTTGCTTCTTCTGAAATACAGAGCCAAAAGGAGGTCCTCAGGATTCTCTATATTATGGGAGACTGTAGTACCCTTAGATACAGCAAAGCGCAAGACCCGCGATTGCAGAACTGCACCCAACCACGAAAAGAAGCAAGAAGGTGCTGGGCCATGTCTAGCTCCTTCTCTAATTTCAAGTCGCTTCGACTTCCTGAGAAGGCTCACGAAATCCCTTTATTCCATATTTACCATCATTCTTATTCCTTATTACTGTTACTATACCTAGGTACCCCAGTAGTACCCTTTTACCCTTTTTATTTGGGGTCTCCATGTTAAAGTTGAACATTCGGAAAAAGGGTACCCTTATTAATATGGGTCTACTGGGGAACCTAGATACCCGAAACCCCTAAACCCTAAACCCCTAAACCCGAAACCCAAAACCCGAAACCCGAAACCAAAAACCCCGAAACCCTAGACCCTAAACCCAAAACCCTACACCCTTATCAGTTCTTGCAAGGCCCAGCCCTTGGCTGCTGCTTGCGCGCACTATGGGGCCTGCATCTCATCGGTGGGACTTCTGCACCTTGCGAGTCTTGCGTGATTATTAGATAGGGTTATATACGGTTATATCGGGATTTATAGGGATATATATGGGGAAATGCAAAAGAACATAGAAATAACTCCTTAGGGTAGGGTTTAGGGATATTTCCCCCAGCACCGGCCAGTGCATTCTTCCTATAGTGCAAGACCATGCCATCTGGCGCGAAGGACGGCACAGCGGCAGGCAGACCACCAAAGCCACATCTGGGGCCTGCCCAGAAGCGCTCCATCTGAAAACCTGAGAGCCAGAACTCTGCATGGTATGCCCTGTATGATATGAACTAGAAAAGGTAGTTTCCCAAAATTCTAAACCCTAAATACGATGGTAGTCCTTATTATCGGGACCCCAAAAAGTAGGCCCCCCCCCCCAATTTTGGGACACCACCACCCCAAATATGGATGCCAGAGAATCCAATCTCAACATCATGTTGCAAAGTTCTCATTACACTTAGTCCACGCTGAATCCTAAACCCTTCATGCAGGCCTGAAAGTGCAAGGTTTCAACATTGTTTTAAGCACATCTGGCGAACATCCCCAGTGAGCCCTGCATATCCCTGGGCTCCCAGAGGCTCCATGCAAGAGAAGACCCTAAACCCAAAACCCAAAACCCTAAATCCTAAACCCTACCCTCAGCCCTAACCTTCGTCCCTACAGCCTGCATTGGTGTTTCCATAAACATGGAGGGTTTAGGGTCTAGGCCAAAGGAATTCCCCAACAGACCTCAGAAACCCTAAGCTAAACCCTTAACCCAAAGCCATAAACCCAAAACCCAAAACCCTAAACCCTCATAGATCCAACCTTCTCTAAAATGCTTGACCCCTTTCCTCTTGGGCTCCCAGGTCTCGGATGAAGGATGTCCAGCGAAAGCTAGACTTGAGTCTGGAGGCCTTCTCTTCAGGGATACTACCCCGTGGTGCAGTTCAAAGGGTTTAAGTAGGGATATATAAGGGGAATGGAAAAATGGAAGCTAATTTCTATTTAGGGTTTTGGGTTTCGGGATATTACCACCAATAATGGAGAATCAAATTCAAAAGAAAATGGAACATGAAATACATGGACACTGGCGATATGTTTTTTTGGTAAGGAGCCCACCCCGCTTCCCCCAAAAAAAGAGGAAGTTTGGACGTTATGACTATCAGGTATCATCCCTCAAAAAGTTGGACCTTGTGACTATCAGTTACCATACGGCTGTAGTGTCCTAGTTTTGAGGGTCGGGTTTTTCTCGAGGTCGTGCGCTCCGCGGATGTTTGGGGTTTGGGCGGGGTTTGTGTTGCTGGCTTAGGGTTTGGTGCTTCTGGTGTACTGAAAGGGGTTTAGGGATGTTTTGAGTGGTCATGTTTTACTGACTTAGGCGCTTAGGCTCTCGCAGGAATTCCTTCTGATTGGTTCCTGGACAGATCCGAGGTCGCGGCATAGATAGTTATGGGGTGTAATCGGGAGAGCTAAGAACAGGAGACATGATGGTGGCCCGCGTTCTTCAAAATGGGGTCTCCTCCGCAGACCCTATAAGATGTTACGCAAAATCTTGACCAAGTACGGACCCCCGAAAAGGAAAGTAAGCACCCCCCGTAAGAAGGCTGACTAGGGCTTGTGCATGCTTGATCACCCCTATATAACCCCTATATAATGTAGTAGCTTCCATTTTCTTTTCCATTATCCCATTATAAGCCCAAAATACTATAGTAGTTTCCATTTTCTTTTCCATTATCCCATTATAACCCCAAAATACGATAGTATAACCCCAATATACTATAGTAGTTTCCATTTTCTTTTCCATTATCCCATTATAGCTCCTATATAATGTAGTAGCCCCTAAACCCTAAACCCTAAACCCTAAACCCTAAACCATCCCGGGCCTCGCATGATCAAGACCCCAGTTGTGATATGAGCTTCCGCAAAGGGGGATATATAGGGGATTATATAGGGGATTATATAGGGGACTACTATAGGGGTTATTAAGGGGGATACTAGGAGTTTAGACTATAGCTCATATTGTTAGTTGAAGGATGCTGTCTAAGGAAGTTTCCGGCGGATAGCTTCCCCGTATAAGCCGTGCATGGCCCTTATAACTACAAGGTTCCTGAAAAAAGTTGTTAATTTCTGTTACCAACAGTCCTAATATTTAGCTGAAACTAAAATTTTCTACTGGGGTTCCAACTCCCTTAGAGATAAGGGCATCCACCTGGTAACTACCCACCTGAAAGCTCACTTAATTCCGATGTGCCTTGCGGGCGGTTTGGCTCTGGAAGCCTGGGCCGTAAGCTGCGTGCAGGCTGGTGCGTACCCTAATACATATATCCCATTATGGTAGTTTCCATTTTCTTTTCCGTTATCCCAATATAACCCCAATATATACACCCTATAATCCCTGGCAGAACCTGATGTTTTCTTGTTGTCAAACAGCCGAACAGCCTTATGGCAAAAAGCCTGCATGTAAATCATTGGCACCTAATTATGCAAGCACCGCTCGTGTGTTGGAAAGCTGCTTGGATTTGGATCTGTACAAGCTTCATTTTTTCCAAGTGATTGGGCCAAAGCTGCAGCCGAAGCACACCATGTCAGGATCTGGTAGAGGAGCAGAAGCACACCAATGGCGGAGGCGGGTTGCACAATCAACTGCATGTGCTGCGGTGCAGGGACGATGTGCTTGCTTCACCTTGTCCAGATATAGGACTTTCCAAAGAAAAGGGTGCCATGCCCACTTTCTTGGGCTTTTGCTTCTTTGTCTCCTGATATGTGTAAGCCAAGCCAGACGGGGGATGCGTCGTTCGCATGGTTGTGGCCGCTGTATTTTTGGGGATGCTGTCAGCGATATACTTACTGGTGGTCAGTAGGGAATAGGGGAATATAATCCCCACATAATCCCTATCTCCTTATTCCCTACCAACCCCCAGTACGGTTTCAGGTGGCCAGCCTTTGGCGTCCATGTTGCTCTGGGTGTCCAAAGGAAACCCCATAAATGGGAATAAAGATCTCTGTGTATGAAACTCCTTTGTGAGAGCGTAACATGGACCACTACAGGTGATTCTATCTATAAGGATAGCCGCGGCATCCATTCCAGATTCCCTATCAAGCACCAGGTCGTCAAATGCACTTGGAAGAAACCGCCTTTTTTGAACTTACTGGCGGCTGGTATGTTCTTGATGAAGCCCTAAACCCTACACCCTAAACCCTAAACCCCTAAACCCTAAACCCTAAACCCCTAAACCCCTAAACCCCTAAACCCATTCGACCATGGAGGTCCAGGCCCAGGCCCAGAGCAATGATTGCCAAGATGTGATGCTAAAACACCACGGTTGTTTGCTCTACGCGTGTCTACATTCCGTGGATACTAAAAATCCTGCATGACCCGAAGTATGTTATGTATTGGGAATTGTAGTGCTATAGTATAGTAAGGTCATGCAGGATTCCAGTATCAACAGTGCAACCGTTGATGACGGCTGATGACATCCTTTTGCATTGACGCCGTGGTAGCCATCATTAAGTTGGATGGCTGGTAGAATCAAAGCTGAAAGCCGAAGTACACCTGAAGGGCGGCAACTAATGTGTTGTAGTGCTGCATCCCCTATTCTGTTTTTGTATATTTGGTAGTTTCCCAAAATAAGGGGACCCCAATATAGACCACAATATATTAT
>CAJNIZ010002298.1:1403-26544 GCA_905231905.1 Symbiodinium pilosum | reverse complement strand
CCATCATAAGCATGATCTTTGACCACCTTCATGATTTTGTATCAATTTCATCATTTTCATCGCATTTATGAGCTTTCTTTGATTTCTTGCCACATTTCATAATCTTTCATCAGGTTTCGTATCATTGTTTGCCATTTTGTCTTCTTTCATCATTCGCATGATTTTTAATCATGATTCATCATTTTCATGTGTTTGATCAGTACTCATCATTATTTATCGTAATTTATCATTGGTCGTCATTTTTCTCCATCAGTTGTGATTCTCAACAGCTTTCATGATTTGAGTGGTGTTTCGTCATTCGCCATCATGTTTCATCATGTGAAGAATTGTCAGTGATCACAGTGTGGCATCACGCTGGCGCGTGAAGCGTCCTCGAAATTCTACGCGTAAGTGGTGACCCTCTCGTTGTTCTCGGCGCATCGTGACGCTGGAGTGTGGAGCGTCAGCGAAATTCTGGGCGTAAGTGGCGACCCTCTCGTTGTTTTCGGTGCGTCTGAGCGCTGGTGCGTGGAGCGGCCTCGAAATTCTGTCTGGGCGTAAGTGGCGACCCTCTCGTTGTTTCCGGTGCATGGTGACGCTGGCGTGTGGAGCGTCCTTGAGAGTCTGGCTGTAAGTGGCGACCCTCTCGTTTTTTCGGTGCGTTTGAGCGCAGGCGCGTGGCGCGTCCTCGGAATTCTCTTCATCTTTCCATCCGCGCCTAGGAAAACCCTTTACAGCCGCGCCTGGAAAAAGAAATACGCCTCCGAGCTACCGGACGTGTTTTTTTTCTCCTCGGCGTGGCTGTGGGGGATCCTCTCAGCCACGCCTAAAAAAAAAACGCCTCCGGGCCCCCGGACGTGTTTTGTTTTCCTCGGCGTGGCTGTAGGGAATCCTTGCAGGCGCGGGCTTCTAGGAAATCCTTACAGCCACGCCTAGGAAAATCCTTTACAGCCGCGCCTAGGAAAAAAAATGCTTCCGCCGCGTCTACGGAAGCACCAATGGCGTCTTCGGCAACACCATGGCCGCGCGGTGAGCATTCTGCCCCAAAAAGTGCAAGTATGGTTTCTCCACCTCCGACTAGCGTCTAGCGTCATGGCTCCTGAAAGAAGACCGGCCGGCAATGCAGCCCGAACTACGCAAGTGATAGTCCGTGTGAGGGTCCAGGGAACAAGGGCCCAGGAAGCCCATTTTGTAGCGACCGTGAAGGGGTCATTCCTGTAGTAGAAGTACGGATCGTGCCATTTGAGTGACGGCTATTCCTTGTGTTACCTGTGGCCATCATCTTGCTTGATCTGCCTTATTCGCAAAATTTGCCGATGGTGTGTCCTAGTGGCGCTCCCCCCTTCTGCGCGCAGGCTTGCTAGCTTGGCCTGCGTTTGGTCGCCGCAAAAATTGGCTGCTTCTTTCGTGGTGGCGTGTGACATGTGCTGTTACGCCTCACTTGCAGTAACGCCATGAATTTTCTGCGTGCTGCTCTGACCCAGGCTGAGCTTCACGCAGTCTGTTGGGGCCTGAGATGCATACGTTGCTATGTGAGTTCATGCCTCTCTTCCTAATCCTGGCCTGCTGTCTTTTCTAGAACTGCCTTGCCCTCTGTCTCCTCACTGTGCCTTGAGCTCTTCTCTCTGCTTGTGTCCTCGCTGTTGGGATGGATACTAGCCAATCTGCTCTGCTACCCAAGGCCTGGCATTGTCTGTCTTGTGCTCTGACCTTGGCTTCTGGCCTCTTGACTTGCGTCTCCCTCACAGTGCTTGATACACCCCTGTAAGAATAGCTTGAGTGCATCATGACCTGTTGGCTCCCAGTTTTCTGTGAGGTCTGTCTAGCCATGGAGAGGGGGCATCCGTACACTTCTCTTGATAGTGTTGATGTGAGGCTACGTCGAGCCGAACATCTACTCACACAACACACTCGCCAACTCTGTGGTGTTGAAGTGATGCAGGTTAATATTCAGAACAGCTCCGCGAGTGCCGTGCGCCTCAACAATGTGGGGAATCAGGTCAATTCTCTTGCAGCACGTGTTCATGATCTAGAAGCAGCCTTGGAGATCATAGCTCCTTTTGGCCCTGACCTAGACGAAAATCTTACCGACGTCCGTGCTCGTCTTGTTGCTCTTGAGCATCGAACATGGCTGATGCCGACTTACCCCTTGATGATGTACCGAACTATGATTGCTTGCTTTCAACGACTGCGAGTGCTTGCTTCCTCGTGGCGGCGCCGCGCGTGAAGGTGGATCACGCGTGATGCCTCTGAGAGTGTTAAAAATGACATTGCCAATGTTTTTCCCTGCGCCCGGGTGTCTTGCCACCGCTGCTATGACTGGAAAAATTCTAGTGTTTGCAGCAATCCCTCCTCTATGCGTTGACACTGATGCATGAGTGCTATCCCGCGTGTCTGTTTTAGCCTGATGCAGTGCAACAAGGAGTCGGTGCTTTGATAAGTCTGGGCGATGAGAGGCTGTTGCATCCTTCTTCCCTACCTTGGGTGCTTTCCTTGAATGCTTGCGCTCCTTCTCACTTCTGGCTGCTCTTTCTCATGATCACTGTCGTAACGCCTCAGAAATTGGCGTGTCTTCTCTTGTCTGACTTGCGGTCAACGGTCCGGTTAGCTTGCGTGATCTTTGGGATGAGCTGTCTCATTGCCTCTGGCAGTTTCCTCTCCTCTGGCATTAGCTGCCGAACTCCGCTTCCTGGATTCAATGTAGATGTCAGCAATGAACCTCGCTGAGGTGGAGCTGACAAGTCTCCTGCCTTGTTCTGTGCTCTCGCATGTTGTCTACGCCTTGAGCGTGTGCTTGCTTGAGCCGATGTGTGAGTTGGATGGTTGGTGCACTGGACCAATGTCTGACGAATCTGGATTCCCTTCTAGCCTTTGTGGCCATGATGATCCGTGTGCGGAATTGGTTTAGCTGAGAGAAGCAGGATGATAAATTGTTCCGTAGTGTCAGCGTGGGGACACTCCTTCAACTTGAGCTGAGTTCTCTGGCATTGACTTCCGGCCTTGATTCGCATGTTGGTCGTACATGTTGCGTTCAGTGGCCATGTGTCTGACAGGAGACTAGTTCGGCTGCAACTGCCCCTTGACAAATCTGTGCATGTACTTGCTGGAACTATCATCGGAACAGCTAGTTGCACTTGTTTGAAGGTACATGGGCGCGTTTCACGCTTGTGCTTCGTCTGAATACCAGATGTGATGTAGCTTAACTTGAGCGGTGCGACAGTGCGCTTGCGAATTTTTTTGTTGTGCCGTGAGAATCGTTGTGTTGATATGGTATGCTCAGCTGTGCAAGTTAAATGTAGACTGGACAAAACATGATTACTTGCTCGTAGTTTGCATGGGAATCCTTAAACAGCGTGCTCTGCAATTCTTTGAACCATGTACTTGCCAGCAGTCAGAGCAACCATGTCAATGTGAAATGCATGTGCAAACGTGTCGCGCATCACAACATGACGGAACAAGTAGAACCATTAGCTTTGCATGGGCTTGGGCATTTCATCAGTGGCCCTTGGCGTCAGCTTCACGGTTGCAATTTGGCATGGGTTTTTACGCTGTGATTGTAGGTTCATTTGCTTCTTAATGTTTCAGGCCAGATTTATGCTCCCCAGGCCATTGCTTCCAAGCGCAAGGTGCCGTACCGCAGTTGTAGCCCCATGAGTTCAAGACCCAACAAATTGAGGATAACGATTTTTTTAGTTACGTTTATTGCTTGATTTCGCAAAGTGTTTCCCACTACTACAGTTGACCGCAACGCGCAATGGCATTCTCCCGGCACGGCTTACATACCGGCACTTGCATACATAGACATATATGTTTATATTTACATGTATACATGTATCTACTGGTATCATAACAAATAATATCAAGAGGTACAACGCTTTTTGGGTAAGTAACACGTATTCAGGACTGTATCATGAAGCAATCAAAGGAATTTCCAGTAATTTTTTGCAATCGGAAGAAAGGTGTTTCTTACGCATCCCGATTTTTGCAGGTTTTTGTTATGTCTGCAGCGCTCCGCTGCAAAGGTGATGAGCCGGCGATTCCTGGTCCCAGCTGCAGTGTCGTGGCAGGTTTCGACCCTGGTGACAGAATTAAAGCTTGCACTACGCAGGGAGCGCCCATGTTATAAACAGCAAATATTCTCTTGTATATCTATTTCAAGTAGCATTCGTGTCTTGTAATATGATTACCTCGAGCTTGCAGCCGGTAATCACATGTTTCTGTCAAAACTTGTAGATGGTATAAGCTAGGTGCTCCGTGTTTTTGGTAGTGTCATGGACTGCTGGTTGTCAATCTGGAGGGTCCTTGTATGGGACAATTCCTTGGATTGTGTGTTGGTGCTTTACAGGATTGTTGGTGATTGTTGGTTCCTCAGTGGCGTGCTATGCGCTTGGCAGATGAAAGGGTGAAGAGCTTTGTTTGTTTAACGAGAGAGCTTCTTCTGATCGATGTTTTTACCAGCTTGCATTGAGCTAGGAGCGTACATTTTGTTCATGCACAACTTAGTTATTATACAGGCTGCTGGTCTTTTGTAGGCAGTGAAGTCTTTTGTGTTTCGTTTGGACTGTGCGAACGAAGGCCGGGAGCTACAAGAAAAAATTAAAGAAATGATGTCCTTCCTCGCGCTTCGCATGATAGCGTGCCAAGGAACGGACCGCAGCTGAAATCTTGGCAGCTTGCACAGTTGTGGGGGATAAACAGTTGGGGCTTTCGGGTTTAAGGCTGTGGGGTGTGGGTGTTCAGGAATTGAAGCCTTTTTCTTGGGAGAAACAGTTTATCGTTATGATGATTCACAGGTATGGCAGATTAGCAAAGACTTGAGGAGTTTGCAGAAATGCTGGCCTAAGAAGAGTTGAAAGGGAGGCTTCAGCGAAAGCTTAAGTATGATGAACATTTCTTTCCCTTTTGATTGAGCTCATCAAGCCAAAAAGAGAATAATCAGGGGCTGTGAGGGGGACTAAACGGGGGCCTTCTAGGGGGGCTCAAGAGGGGAGACGCCCGGCTTTGTGTTTTGGACCATGGAAAGAATGTTGAGATTGGCCGTTGTGGTTGGGTCAAGGCAGTTGGCCATGTTGCGCAGTCCTGGACATAAGTTGAACATAGTCTAACAGTCGGGGTTATCTGTTATTTGACCGTAGTCATGAAGATAGATATATGACATGCATCATGTCAGGCATCACCTCAGGTTAGCAGCAGAAAGAGGAGGGTCATGAAAGCAACCACTTCCGATCCTGCTTTCAGCTGCTTGGCTTTCCCCAACATTCCATTTCAGCGATTTCTTTTAGTCACTTTTTACGCGCGGGCAGTGACCAGCAGCACAATAAACAACATGCGAGGCAGATTCCTGCTGCTGTGGTGTTCGTTGGTTATGGCTGCCATGGTCCAAGGGTACAGTCGTCATGCCATCAGTCGAATAGCTTTATTGGTTATGCCACATTGTCGAACCCAGCAGCCTAAAACCTGGACTGCGCTTCACCCAAACGTTGAGCTTCCAACCATGAACAAGCAATCAGCCGTGTTTGGGGACGTCTGCGAAGTTATGACTTGCAATAAAAAGCATTCTTGTAGTATTTGGTTGCCACTGAATGAAAGGACCAGCTGCTTTCTAAACATCATATAAACCCAACATATTCCTTATCAGAATGTAGTAGTCCCTAAACCCTTAAACCCTAAACCTTAGACCCTAAATCCTAAACCCTAAATCCTAAACCCTCAACCCTAAAACCCTAAAACCCTTAAGACTCAACCCTAAATCCTAAACCTTAAACTTTCAACCCTAAACCCTAGAAACTTTTGCATCCCTGTGGACTGCTGGGCCCGAAAGCTTGGGTTATGTTCTAGTATGTTATAATACATTATGGTATATCGTGGTATATTACAGTATATTATGGTATATTGTAGTACAATTACTATAGTAAATTATGGTATATTACAGCATATCATGGTATAGTCTGGCATACTATTTTCATATTATAGTATATTGTGGTGTATTACGTATGGTATATTTTAGTTTGCCTTCCTTGCTCATCCTTGCATTAGGTAGGGGAAAATTCAAGTTTGAACCAGGTAATTTCCGATAGTATTGTCGTGTACAATTGTGGAAATGTTAGCGCTGGTGTTAAGCAATATGCCTACCTAGGCCCCCTGAACCCTAAACCCTAGATCTTTTCCGCAGTCCTTTCCATTTGAAATTCCGTTATTGGGGTAGGATCCTTACCCTGAGCCACACATGTAATCTCTGTGAAGCCCTGCAAAACCTCAAAACCTCTATTATGTGAGCTATAGTCTAAACTCCTTGGTTTTGAAGAGGTCTAGAAAGGGAACACTTTAAGCGGCTACTAAGGGGGATATCAGGAGGTTAGACTGTAGCTCATGTGACCCTTACATAGTTTGAAGACGAAGCTCAGGAAACATGGGAGGTTGGTACAGCAGTGTGGTCCGACAGGGCCTGGTTAGGCGCTCAGGGTTTGGCAGAGGGTTTGTACAGCCACAGCCTAATCCCCTCCCCCCTAATAATAAACCCCCCCACCCCCTAATAATAAATACTCCCTAAATATGGTATACTATAATATATTGGGAATATTTATTATTAGGGGGGTGGGGGGGTTTATTATTAGGGGGAGGGGATTACCATGCAACGCGTTACCCTTTGAGATAAAGGATTGGCAGCCTCCACAGAAATCTCACAGGAGCTGCTTTGACCTTTGCTGTAGGGTTTTTGGATTGAGAGAAAGAAAGCGCGACTCGCTGTCTTCCATCTTAAAGTGCTGGTGGCAATCAGTTACAGCACGTCATCGTTTGGTTTTTCATTGTCGAAGAGGTTGAAGCGTGTGTGCATTCGGGTGTTCACCATTGTCTACGTCGTATAGCGTGCTTCAGCACCTCTGCTGTGGGCATCCTGCTGTTGGCAGCAGTCTGTATAACTCCATTGCAAGATTGGAAAGACATAGGCGGCGTGGGCGGGGAGCAAGGATCGAAGCAGGGTTTCAAGGCCACGGTTTCCACTAAAAGGGGGAGGTTTACAGGGAATTATTGAAGGGAGTGTTATAGGGGTTATTTAGGGTACTGGGGGGATCCAAGGAGTTTGGACTATAGCTCACATAAGTTTTCTTTCAACTGTTATGGGCTTGAGAATTGTTGGAGTGCCCATATAGATGGCAGACTGATAAGGTTTCTTCAAGGACTTGAGCTACCGGAGATTTCACGATCCTTCATGCGATCTGATTGAGATCTGTCACGAACAGATTTCCTGCGCAGGGCGAAGAATCCTGCGTGTTTGACGCGGCAACAGCCCTTCGTTCTGCTTCCCTCCCTATCATGACAACTGGCCTGTGATAGTAGAGGAACTTCCACACCGTACCCGACCCCCTCCAAAGCTCAGCGCATGACGTCGACGCAATAGCGCAATGCACGATTCATCGCGATCCCAGTCTGTCGACAGAGACTTCTCCAAACATAAAGCCAAAGCAAGTTGTCTTTTCTGTCATTATGGATGTGTACTGAGACCCCAAGACCATACTCCAAAGGTCGAAGATTTCCTTTCCTTGCCTATGACATGTTGTAAACTTTACAATCGATAGTTCCGAGGACTTACACCCATCTCGGGAGCTTCACAACAGCAGCTTTTCATTTCAAAGTGCGCCGCTGGATGGGCACTGAGGCATTGGATTTCAACGGCTTGCTTAGCTTGCATGTCTTGCAGGGATAGGTGGGCTTGGGGCTTCTTGTTCTGGAGCCTATTGGCGGTATCAATTGCGTTGGTAATCCGCCCCCCTTATATTAAACCCCCCCACTCCACTAATATTTAATACTCCCCATTGTGGTATATCACAATATATAGAAAGTATCTAATACTAGGGGCGTTGAAAGTTGAATATACGGCGAGAGGATTAGAAGGCATACGACAAGTCTGGAAAGCTCGCGCCGTTTTGTGTGCAGACATGGACGCGTCAGAACTGCTGCATCTTCTGCAAGCTTTGCGCCCCGAAGCCAGAAAACGCTTGGGTGCAAGTCTATTGGCTGAAGTAGATCAGAAGAGCATCCCCGTGTAATTTTTGTATGAGCTATAGTCTAAGCTCCTAGTATCCTTTTGAGTAACCCTTAGAATAGTCTCTTATATAATCTCTCATATAACCCCTTTTAAGGAGTTTAGCCTATAGCTCATAATCCCTATAAACCCCTACATAATCCCAGTTTCCATTTCATTTTCCATTTCTTTCCATTTGATTCTCCATTATTGGGAGTATATCCCTGAACCCTATACCCCAAATAGTAGTTTCCATTTTCTTTTCCATTATCCCAATATATCCCCTATATATCACAACAAATCTCCGTTATTGGGGTAATATAACCCCAATATATCCTAAACCCTAAACCCTAGACCCTAAACCCTAAGCTCATATGGTTGCATCACAACAAAGCTAAGGAACGGCGGTGGACCGCCGGAAGGCGCAATTCACAGTCCGCGCTCCGCCGGAGCGCAGCCGAAGCCCTGGTTTAGGGTTTAGGGTTTACGGTTTAGGGTTTAGGCTTTAAGGTTTAGGGTTTAGGCTTTAAGGTTTAGGGTTCAGGGTTTAGGGTTCTAAAGTTTTGAAGGGGCTGTTATATAGGGGATTATATAATGTAAGGTTTAAAAGTTAGGGTTTGGGGGTGGAGGGTCTGAACTCCTCAAAGGGGGTTATATAGGGGATTCTTACAGGGCTTATTTAGGGGGATACTTGGAGTCTAGACTAGATCTCAAATGGGGTACATCATCGCAAAGAAAAGTCGTTTCCAGGATTATCTTCATAATGATGGCTTCATTGAAATCATATGCCCTGAGCCCTAAATTCTAAACCCTAAGCCCGGGCGTTGGGGAGTCAGGGTTCAGTTGGCTCTGGATTCAGAAGTCGGTCTTCAATCTAGGATTAAGGTTTGGTTCTTGTGGTTGTGAGTTCTTGAGGCGCTCGGTTTGAGCTGGTGGAGTTTAGGGCTTGGGGGTATGGAACATGGGCTCGGACGGTTTTTGAGAGTTGTAGGCAGCTGGGATCCGCTGGGTTGCGGTTGTATTGCGATATGTACGGCGAAGCCGGGGTTCATTGGTTTTCAGATGAAGTTTGTTGCAAGATATAGAATTCCATTTTATAGGCTGGCAGGTGTCAATTTTTAGGCGGCAGGGGCGAAGAGGAGGTACATAGGAAAATTCTTTCAATGGCATGTTGTTCAACACCAAGCCCTGAACCCTAAACCCGTCTTTTTCCAGGAAGATCTGCTTTGCCTGGGTCAGTATGAGAATCTAAGAAGGTAAGCAGAGTTTGGGGCATATGGCTTCCCCCAAAACAGGGGGAGTTCCCAGTGGTAGACCTAAATATTGAGTTTAGGGTTTAGGCCAAAAGAGGCCCATCAATTTGCGAATAACCCACATGATTTTGGAGGTTTTCTCTAAGTCAAAGCTGGTTCAGTATCACTGCGGAGGTAGCATGGGCTACTGATGTTACTCGCTTCCTGATGATGTGGATAAGACTTGAGGGTTTTGAGTGAGGAGACTTAGGTGGACCCATTCCCTTGTAATAGCTCAATCATAGGACTTAAGATAATCACGATTATCCCTTATAGCCACCATTGCTGCCTCGCCTGAATGCACCAGTTCCCGTTACAGAGAATGCCTGCCGTCTACTAAGTCCAGCGGGGAGTATCTGGGAGATTTCGTGTAAGAACTGTCAAGCCTTCAAACGCCAAAGCTTACCTTGAAACTGAATAATCCTGACAAACCTGAACAGAATCTCTAGCACAAGGACCCTAAACCGTAAATCCTAAACCCTGGAGCCTCTGAAGCAGCCGAGGTTTCTTGTGCAAGGCTTTAGGGGTAGGGTGTTCAAAAGCCAGTAGTGCCAGCGCCTTGTCTTTGTACAAGGTAGGGCCTTATTTATATATATATATGTATATATATAGGGTTACATAGGGGTAATATTTGGGTTATATAGGAATGATGGAAGGAAAAGAAATTGGAAACTACTACAGTGGGGTGATATGGGTTTTAGGGTTATAACGGTAAGCATGATGGCAGAGCTTGCTCAGATAGAGTCTAAGATCTTCTGCCAATGCTTGTTTTAGGTACCACCCAAAATGGGGGCCCCATTTTTCCAAACCCTAAATCCCAAATCCCCATTGTGGGATTTATGGATTTTTTTGAGATCTGGCTTTCAGATTTCAAGGGGGACACCACTCGGCCACAGGGTTCTGTGAAGGATTCTTGGTATTCATCCTGGTTGTGCGTAGGGTTTAGGATATGTCAGCCAAAGGAACGGACAAACAGCCATTGAAACTACTATGGGGGAGTTACAGGGGCTACTATAAGACGCCAGTCCTCCAGTCTCTACTAAGAACGAGTAAGTAGTGCCCCAAAATCCAGAATGAATCCATAAACCCTAAACCCTAGACCCTTACCCTGAAGGTGTTTTCATGTTGAGGGCCTTCCGATGCCGAGGCATGGAGATTTACGTCCTCGGCGAGACGAAGGTCAGAGAGGGATGTATAACCCAGGGTTTAGGTCGGGGTTATATAGGGATAATGGAAAAATGGAATCTATTATACTAGGGTTGTATAACTACCAGTGTTAGGGTTTAAGTTCAGGGTCCAGGGCTTAGGGCTTAGGGTTTAGGGCTTCGGGCGATAACGTCCTGTTTGCTTTCTCCTTTCTTCATACCATGCTCTTGTCGCTTCTCTTGATGCTTTTGTCTTTGCCAACAAGCATGATAAAATGGGCTGGAGGGCCCCGTGGAAAGATTACCAAAAGACCGGTCCGAGAATCCTGACACGGTTCATTGTAGTAGTTTGGCGACATGGTTTCACGCCCTGAAGGAACCTTGGAACTAGGGACAATGCCTAGATCCAGGTTTCAGAAACCCCCGATAATCAGAAGCCCTCAACTCCAAGTCTCTCATCTTCCGTTCTCAGTCCCCGCCTTTGAACTTTGTCCTCACTTTTACTGTTTTGATGGGGCATAAATCCGAAATATGCCCTGCATAGCCCTCAGCGAAATGTTTTTTGGAGCTTCCAACGAGCTTGATTGAAACGGTGCTTCAGCCTCATTTAGGAAAAGCCCAAACCCTGAACCCGGCAACCGAAACCCTGAACCCTAAACCCTAAACCCTAGACCCTGAGCCCGAAACCCTTAACCCTGAACCCTAAACCCCAAACCCTAAACCCGAAACTGAAGGCGGTGGACGCCCCCTGGGCTTTCTCTGCTGGCGCGCCCGACCTGGATGAGGGTTGGAGCGAGGTCAGCCGAGGATTCCCTCCAGGATTAAGGTTTAGGGGGTTTCGGGCTTGGGTTTTAGGTTTTTAGGGTGCAGCGTGTAGGGATCAGGGTTTAGGGTTTAGTGGTTTGAGGACTCTTTCGAAAGAAGCGTTGAAGCGGTCTTAATCAGAGTTCTTCTTACGTTCCAGAGTTAAGTTTGTTTCTCCTGGGTGGATGCTTCAGCGGCTGTAGGGTGCATGGTTTGGGATTGAGGAGTCACAGTTCAAGGCTAAGGACCTGCTCCAGACTCCAGACCATGTGGGGGCTTCCCAAAATTAGGGGTACCATTTTGGGGTCCCAATAGTAAGGACTATAGTATATTGGGGTCTATATTGGGGTCCCCTAATTTTTGGAAACTACCATGTTCCAAAACACATGGCCATGCCAGCTTTGCATTCTGAATGCACTTGGGCAGATGGAAATGGTCCCATGAAAATTAGACCATGTGCAAGGGTCCCATAGGGTACCCATGAATTGGCATACTTTGAGGTCCATTATTGCGAGTTCAGGCGAACAGTCATTTAGTACTCCAGCCATCTGCCCGGGCATTCTCATATTGGACGACTAGCGTCTGCGCTAACCTCCAAACGTTCTGCTGACCCTATCGTCCTCGCGATGCC
Organism: Symbiodinium pilosum; assembly: GCA_905231905.1. Classification (NCBI taxonomy): domain Eukaryota; class Dinophyceae; order Suessiales; family Symbiodiniaceae; genus Symbiodinium; species Symbiodinium pilosum. The sequence continues at coordinate 14,670 of CAJNIZ010002298.1, read as the reverse complement.
TCCCATGTAAGTAGTCATGGCAGAAAAAACACGACGCTAAAATTTCAGACTGGTCGATATACCAGCTAGGATAGGAGTCAACGGGAAAGCCTACTTCGAGGGCCTGCGGACTGCGCAAGTAGATAAGTCGCTGCAACCCCCCCCCGATCAGTTTCTCAACCCTACCCAGTGGTTGGCCGTTGTAACACGCATCCTGCGGCCTGAAATTGTGCCTGTACAGGTCTTGGAGACTCTTCCCGAGACCTGGCAAGAGGTTTTGGCAAAAGGTCGTTTTACTCCCGTTCCCCGCAAAAAGCCTCCTACCACACCTAGCAGAAAAGCTTGCCGTATTATGCAATTGCACGGATTTGGATGTTTTCATCATGAGGGGCGGGACTATGTTCTTGTGCTGAAGGATTATACAAGTATTCGTGTGATGAGAGAGCAGAGGAACCATACAGCAGGAGTCCTAAGAACAGGAGTAAGTGGAATAGTGGTCATCGTCAGTGGGAAAAGGAGGGTAAAAGAAACAGCCATTGTGGAGGTGTGAGTAGGATGACGGGACAACTCTTAGCAGCAGGATGTTTAGTATCATTAGCATCGAGTTGGCAGCAGCCAGCTGGCTTTATGTTAAGGGAGCTGCAGTTTCAGAGGAAACGGTATTCTAGCAGCAAGTCTACACAGCGTTTTCTTCTTGCGGCTGACCTGCAGTTTTGTTCCAACCTGCCTTCTAAACCAGACCAGCTACGATGCGAAATGCTGGAGGAAGTGTTGTTAGATTCATGGAGCATGCACATTATGGACCGTGTTTCAAGAGACATGGCAGTCAATGAACATAACAGTCCCGAGGTGACCAGAAGTGGACATACTACCTCTAATTTTGTAAAAGGCGCCCCCAGCAATATGATTTTGCAGTATGCAAAATCGTGGTACCAAGAGTATATTCCTCATATAAGCCATACATAACCCCATCTAACCCCTATGTAATCCCCAGGTGCAATTTGGATAGGGTCAGAAAACTGTTCCTAGAAGACTATCTCAGGAATACGAGGCCGGCGCAACCTACAGGCCGCTGGGCTCAGGGTTCAGAGCTTAGGTTTCATGGTTTAGGGTTTAGGGTATAAGGGTTATATAGGGATAGTGGCAAAGAAAATGGCAACTATAGGGGCATAATATGGTAATTATATAGGGTTTATGGAAAAGAAGATGGAAACTATAAGGGTAGAATATAAGGTGTATATAGAGGTAGTAGAAACGAAAACGGAAGGTACAATTTTGCTTCTACACTTGTTGATACTGTATTGTTATTGTTATGAGTAATTTTTGTCCCGAGTGTTATCATTTTCTTCCCGCTATTCTGATCATTGCTATTCGCCTTCAACACAATTATTAGCACTATTTCCATTTCTTTAAGAAAAGAAGTGTTATTTCTATTAGCCTTCTTGCGAGACACAGTATCAGTACTTGTGCTGTTGATTTCGTAAGGCCACAAAGAGCAGGCCCTGACGGCTCGGCTGTTCCACCCAATGTGTCACAGTAATCTAGACACATGGCAGATACCATATACACAATATATATATATATGTATATATATTGAATATGCCTCGTCAGGCTTAGCGTTTAGGATGCTCCAGCTAAGTGCGAATAGGTCCCCCGGAATACTCAATCCCATTTGGGGCATTGGAATTCAAAGTCCACTTTGTCAAGTGGTTGTCGTAGTTATCCTGAATCCGAAGCCTTGAACCTTAAAGCGTGAAGTTCCACTTTACCCCTGAAGTGCCTATTTCATGCCCCAGGGAGCTCAGCGCCCCTCAATTCAGGAATATGCCCGAGTTCATTTAACCCGGAACCCAAACTCTAAACCTATTTTTCTAGCCCGGAAACCCGAAAACTAATGCCTAAACCCTAAACCCTAATCCCTCCAGCCCTACGTAATCTCTTTATTAATCCCAATCCATATACGTAAGGCCACCCTGTTCCAGGTTCGATTTCTGCCGCCGCCGCACTGCACGGCCAGCGGAAGCAGTGAGCTTCGACGCCGCGTGCCGTGGCCGCCGCAAGGCGTACTTGTAGGTGCAACCAACAGGGATATGGTGTCTCTTAAGTAGATAGAATATGGCTTCGGATATATTTTAAACCTCATGTTCAATCTACTTGAGAGGGACTATCTAGGATTTAGGCTTGAGGATCGAAACTTTTAAAGGGAGGTTATACAGGGTTCCAGGGTTTAGAGTCTAAACTCCTGAAAGGGGGTTGTCGAGGAGATTGTATAGGAGAGTTTTATAAGGGTTACTAAGGGTCATACTTGAAGTTCAGATTTTCGGGTTACATAGGGTTGTATAAGGCTGTACAAGATTATATGAGGTTTTATGGGGTTTAGGGTTGGGGTTGTAAGAGATAACTGAATTATGTGGGGGCTTATAAGGTTGCGTAGGGTTTCTAAGGGCTCATAGGGGGGTGTATAGGCCCTAGAGTATGATGGAGACGTAAATGAAAAGAACGTGGAGCATGTAGTGGAAGCTAGATGTATGGGGAAACAAGGGGATTGAGGGTTTTTAGGGTAGTATAACCCAACTATAATTGGCATGGATGAACCAATCATAGCCATATCAGTGGATGTAGGGATTTATAGTTGGGTTTTGAGAAGAGGTGTAATGGGGTTATAATGACCCTGAAGCTTAAGTAGGCGTAGGCGCTTGGAAGGGGGAAAGATTGAGTTTATGCATCAGGGTTCCGGTTCCAGGGTGCAGTGTTCCGGATTTAGGGCTTGGAAGCTTGAGCATTAGTAACATAACCCCTATATAGTCCCTATATAACCCTATATGACCCCATATATAACCCCCAGATGCCCTAAATTGGTTAAATGGTAAAGCTCGTCTCCCTGTCTTTGGACAGACTCCCACTCTGATCTTGGTAGTTGACGGCTTAGGGGTTTCGTGCTTGGACTTGGGGGCTTAGTAGGGTTCCAGGACTACCGCTTTTGGGAGTATGGGCATTTAAGGTTAAGCGTTAAGGGTTTTCAGAAGGGTCCAAGGGGCTTGCGTTGTGGGGCAAACGATTGGGGTTTGGAGAATTATTGGGCTTATGCAGTTCATGCAGGGTCAAAGTGCAGCATAGATTTTGGGGCCTTTGGATAGGTTCGTAGGTTTATAGAGCGCTATTGCGATTTGTTGATTTTAGGATCCGAATTCAGGGTTCAGTGTTCATTTCAGTTTGGGGTGGATTTTGTAGTGATTGTGAAGGGATTTGCACTTTTGTAGTTTGATGCGGAGACAGGCAGCTGAACAGCAGAGATTACGGCTTGCTGCTGACCGCCTGATGGGTGCTAAACTCTGAGCCCTAAACCAGATGAGCTGTAAACTCCAATTTCAAATCTTGAGCCTTGGAAGTTTGAATCAAAAACCGTCAAAACTCTAACAGCAAACCCTAAACCTCAGGGGCTGAACTTTGACCTTAATGTTTTGGGTACCGCCTCGCATCCAGTAAGAGTTTAGTAATTGCTTTAGATGGTCACACGGAATAGTAGCCTTATTGGAGGCTACTAGCGGGTGCGTGCAGTACCCAATGAATCCCACACCTCAAAGCCCTAAACCCGAACCCTAAACCCTAAACCCTAAAAAACCCAAAGCCCAGGCAGGGCGGCAAAGTGGACATCTTTGCTGGACTCTCAGAGTTGGGAGCACATGGCCTCATAAAGTTTTCGTACTTCTCATTTAACCCTAGTGTCCCTGAGGGTCGCCTTTGTTGAGATTACGGGGTTTCCGGTGTAGTGTTGGTAATTGTTGCAGGTGGGTTGAAGCGCTGATCCACTCATCGTGCTTGTAGGCATTCAGAGCAAAGTTGCGATTCCGGGGACGGTTTCGTAGTGCAAGGGCCGCTTCGTATCTTGTTAACTGGCCTCAAAAGTGGATTTGCAACTCTTCGGAACCATGGTTTGAGGAGCCTATAGTTCCTTATGATTAATATTGTAGATAACACCAGAGCTTTGTGATGCAAAGTCAGGCACCACGGGTCTGGGGTTGAGGGTGTGGGATTTTGGTTGTTTTGGCTCGGGGTTTCATGGGTTTAACCCCTTTCGCAGTACAGTCTAACTGCTACATGAACGTGTGTGAAAGTCTTGGGAAACCCCCATATAGGGTTTAGGTTCACGGCCAGGGCTCCGATGAGGAGAGCTACAGACAACTAAATGGAAAAGACAAACAGAACTATAGTCTAAACGTCTTAAAGGGGTGTAAAGTAGGGATTAAGTAAGGGACTATTGTAGGGGTTATTAAAGGGGATACTAGGAGTTTAGATTATGGCTCAAATGGAGTAGAAGCAATGATGTGGTACGAGTTTATCACCTCCCCTGTTTGGTTCAATCTTCCCTCTTGCTCAGGTTCTGGGAGGAGTTGCGGATCTCAACCCTAAACCCTAGATCCTAAACCCTAAACCCTAAACCCTAAACCCTAAACCTTAAACCCTAAACCCTAAACTCCAATACATCTTTTGGGAATCTGGGTGTCTGGTCAGCTGCGTGTTGGAATCCTGCAGTTGAGTTGTCTTTTTGTGGCGCAAATTAGCCACGCGCTTTAGGTCCTTGTTCCTACATATCCAATCCCCAATCCCTGAATCCTATGCTGTGCAATCCTATACACTTTGCAGTCATCACCCTAGATCGCAAGCCCGAGATAAACTCGCTGCACTGTGGATCCTACATCAGCAACTTCAACAATCTTCAACAGCCAAGCCTTAACTCCAAAGTCGTACACCAATTCAATTGAGAAAAACGACCCTTGCCCCTTGTAGCCATGAACTCTCGGGTTTAGGGTTTAGGCACCCTGGACTTTGGACCCCGACTCCAGTCGAAACTACACCCTATCCAAAGTGACCAATGTACATGTAGCACATGGATTAGTGCTCAAGCTTTTTGTGCTTTTGCGTTTGTCTCAGGGTATTAATCCCCTCCTCTCATATTTCTCCCCCACCTGCCCCTCCGCCAAATATTAACTGCCCAATAATGACCAATATAGTATGTTATACCAGAATGGGACTATTTAATATCAGGTGGTGCGCGGGGGTTTCAATATTAGGGCAAGCTGATTAGGCTTTTCGAGGAAGGCCTCAGACGCCATTCTGATCCTTACCGGAGTCTTGGATCTTCGACCCCAAGCGGTTTAAGATTGTATTGGGGTTATATGGGGATAATGGAAAAGAAAATGGAAACTACCTTTTAGGGTTAAGGGTTTAGGGTAGATCCAAATGCGGAATTGTGGTCGTAAAGTTTGGTGCGCCGGCAGAAGCTCTATCTTATATTCAGTCAGTCATTCTTCATTATCTTACCACACTACAGCCCAAATCGTGAACCATAGGGATTTTTTGGCAGCCCAAGCCCTAAATTCTGAACCCCAAGACCCCAAATCCTTATACTCTAAACTCCTAAACCCTTTAACCCTGCAACCTTTCAACCTTCAACCCTCAAAACCTAAACCCTAAAACCCTTAACCCTAAACCCTTAAGCCTTAAACCTTGGGTAGAACATGTGTCATATACTGCTGCCGCAGCTCCGCGCGCACGGCTGCGCCACGAGCAGCGAGCTCGAGGTCGAGGTTGGCAGGGTCGAGGGGTTTAGGTGTTTAGGGTTTAGGGTTTTAGGGGGATTAGGGTTTAGGGTTTAGGGTTTAGGGGGATTAGGGTTTAGGGTTTAGGGGGATTAGGGTTCAGGGTTTAGGGTTTAGGGTTGGGGGGATGTAGTAAGTAGGTTATAAATCCTCATAACCCAAATAGGAACCCCAGTGAACAACCTACGTACGAAGTCCCCCTGACCCTCAAAGTAGGCTTCAGGATTCAAGCTTTAGGCTTTAGGGTTTCAGATTTGCGGGTTGTTTAGGCTGCTTGAGGGTTAAGGCTTTAGGGTTTCAGGTTTGCGGGTTAGGGTTTAGGCTGCTAGACGCTTAAGGCTTCAGGGTTTAAGATTTGGGGGCTAGGATTTAGGGTTTAGGACTTAAGGAGCAACGTTTATCATAAAAGGTTTGTATAGGAATTCTTTAGGGTCATCTAAGTCATCTATAGGAATTATCTGGGTGTTGGATCATACAGGGTTTATATGGGGCTAGGTAAGGTTCAAGGTTTGGGGTGTGGTTTTTTTTGGGTTCAAGGCTCCGGGCTTGGGCTTTGGAGCTCAGGCTTCCGGGTTTGGGTTGAGGCTTTTGCGGTGGCTTCATGTCAACTTTCTCGGCTTTGGGGCTTGGGCTTTAGGGTTTTGGTTTAGGCTGTAGGGCTCGGGATTTAGGTGTTAGGATCTACTATTATTACTATTGTTGGTACTACTATGCCTGCTACCTTGCACTTCCAGGCCAGCATTGCAAGGTATTAAAGTTTTGGCACGCCCCCAAAACCCTATGTCTTTTCAAAAACTTGCATCCTAACATCTACGGTGCTTTCTTGCATTTTCGCGGGTAAGCAAGGCCATCCAAGAAGCGAGCTGTGCTAACCCACCCCAAACAAACCTGGAACCCCGCTTGGGGCAGGGTACCTCCTGTGTTGTTTGGAACCTCCTGGAAGCCCCGAGAAAGCATTGTCAACACCCTTCCCAGGCCATTGTGGAGGACGGACGTGTGCTCAACCGGATTTGGCAAGATGGGTTTACAGTAGGCTTCGTGCGAGTCAGGGTGAGCAAGGCAGTGTCGATGCACGCATGTTCGTTGTTCTGACCTTCGGGAAGAGAAGCGGTACGAATCGCAGTGTTGGCGGCAAGTTTGCTGCTGCACGCGTTCAGATTCCATTCGTACGCCACATGTGTGCAACAAAAAATCCCGTGCTGCACGCTTTCAGATGCATTCGTACACGACATGTGTGCAGCAATAATTTCCCGAGTGTAAGGGAGCGCACGCCGACCAATGCCAGATGCTTCATGGTCGACCCTAGAGGTGGATTTCATTGATTCAGGACTCCAGGACTTAGACTTGTCTTTAGGATCCAGAATCCCTGGCTAAGGGCACTGGTGTACCACACAGGCAAGCCCTCAACCCTCGACGTGAAATCATAACCCTGTCGGAGAAGTCTGAGGGCATAATAAAACTGGCCCTGAGCCTTAATCTTGTACCAAAGTCGTTCGCTTGATGCTGCCTGAGACCTAAACCCTAAAGAGTAGTTTCCTTTTCTTTTCCATTATCCCTGTATAACCCCTAGATGACCCTATATACCCGGAAACCCCCAACCTAAACCCCCTACAGCCAGGAGCCAGCGCCGCGCCCAGCGCTGCGCACCGCTCCGTTGGGGCGTCCGCGTGGCCGCTGCCAGGTGCCTGGCTAATGTACCTCAATATTGGCAAACCAAATGGAAGATAACTTTACCACAACTAAAAGGACAAGGGCGTTATGTGGTGGTTTATAGGGATTGGGGTTTCCATCCATCAAGGGTCCTTATTTGGAGGGAACCAGACTGGACATTGCAGTATGTAAGGCTCCATGCATGAAAGTCCCGCTATTTATGGGATCTCGCACCTGAGAAGAAGTAATGCATCCTTAAAGCAGTTGCTGTTAAATCCCCATGTCAGCCCTCAACTCTAAACCCGAAACCAGGTAGTCCCGATCATCCCCCAGACCTCGAGGGAGAGATTGCTTGAGGTTTCACTGTCTGGGGCTTCGGGTTTGTAACCTCGTTTTAGAGTGGTCTATACCCGGATGTTGCAGGATTTGCAGGGTTTGTTATCATCACCCTGCCCTCAACCCTTAAAGCCTGAAGGGCTTTGTGCAGGACCACCGGGGCCTGTCGCCGCCGCCGGAGTCGGGCTGGGCAGCCCCTAGTTGGCAAATTGAAACAATACAGAATCTGATGGACACATTTGGGAAATACTTGGAAACCCCAAACCTTAAATCGCGTTTTGTATACAGGATTTGTAGTTGCAGTGGTTATATGTCCTCTTATACCACTATCACAGGGTGGGAGCTCTCACATAAACTACGGATAGCACATTTTTTCGTGCAACATACTGGCCCATGTCAAAACACAGACCTTGATCATCAGGAACTAGAAGCTGAAGGGGCTGCAGGATCTTGGGATGCTACAAGTGCTACCCTGGACCCTAAACCTTCGGATAGGCTTGTTGCGCGATTGTCAAACCAGCAAGGGCTACACGAAGAGATTGCACATCTGCGGGATAGAGGAAGGTCTTCGGGTCAAAGTGTCAACTTTGGGTTTAGAGTTTAAGGGTTTACGGTTTAGGGTTTAGGATCTGGATTTTTTTTGGATCCAGCCTCATACGAAACTGCTCACGTCCTGCCATCCAAGTGTCCTAATAGACCCTCACATTACAGGTGTGGCTTGGGGAAGCCATATTATCATCAGGGTTGTGTCAAAGAGCCCGAAATCCTTCATACTAGTGTTAAACACCACGCTACCCCTAATGGCAGATATGTTCTCCAATATGGGGGAATATTAAATGTTAGGGGGGTAGGGGGATATCTTAATATTACTTCGGCCGCGCGGCGCTTTCCCGTGCCACTGCTACGTCAATGGAATGTGCTGTAAATAGCAGTGTTTTTGTGGTCGTTAATGTGGTCAGTCTGGACGCCATTATGGGTGCTGGATGGTGCTGGCATGAAGTCACTTGCTGTGGATGCAGTCGTGGTTGATGTTATTATGGGTCCCGGCATGCATTCGCTAGTGCCCCCGTGTGCTGTAACTAGCAGTGTTCTTGCGGTTGTCAGTATCTTCCTATGGATCTTCTTATTGTGGATGCGCTCGCAACACCAGAAGGGCTGCGGGCAAGTAGGGGGTGGAGGTAATTGTAGTATGACGGGATGAAGCCAAAAAAGCATTGACCAGCGAGGCCGTTGTTTGTGCGTAGCATGTTCCCGCACAGTTCCTCATTGCATCCTTCCTAAACAGCAGAAATACAGGGGCGCAAATAATTGCCTGCTCCTGAAAGTCACCCGCCGTAACATTCAATATTCTCACTGCCGTATATTATATTATATTACAGGGAATATTCACTATTACGGGGGCGGGGGCTTTTAAAGTTGGGGGGAAGGGATTAATTGCCAACATTACGGCAATTATGAAAATCATATGAAAAGAAAGTGGAAAATTACACGGACACCGGAGATTTGAAGGGTCTTGTAGGGAGAACCACCACTATTATGCTTCTGGAATCCTTGTATATTGTACCCCGACCAAACTTCCAAAGGAGATTGGTAAGTTTCTAAGCCCGTATAATCCCTACAAGGCCCCACGTAACCCCAGTTTCCATTTGATTTTCCATGTACTCTTTCATTCTACTTTTCATTATTGGGCCCTATATACCCTATGAGTATGTGGGTGATATTGGTATATGAGATGGGAGCTTATGTAGGGGAGTATTTTAGTCGTCATTAAGGGGATGCAGGAGTTTAGGCTACAGCTCACATAATTATGTAGGCCCTTAAACTTACAATCGCTGTAAGTTTCTATATGACCTTCGCTTCCATTTTATCTCTAGATTTCTTCACTTGTTGGTCAGCATTCAGGTCTGCATGCCCTATACATCCCCTGTATGCGTATATACATATAAGCTACTTTGGACCTAGGATTCCGAGAGTGGTTGGGCCTCCCATCCGACCACCAAGACATGGCGGAAGAGGCGAGCTGCACGGTCTGTTGGGTTCCAGGTAAATCCTAAACCCTAAGCCGCCACCTTACACAGAACATGCTTCAAATCCCTCCCATGACTTTGGGAACTGTCCCTAGGCCATAGACGTACTTTCCAATTGCTGGTGCTGCCAGTGCTGTTTGCAGTCTTGCAACTGTTAAGATGCACTTGCCAGCTTCTGCAGCCTAATATTGGGGGCCCTGAGCCGCATAAACCACTTTCATACAACCACAGTTTCCGCTTGATTTTCCGTCCTCTTTTCCATAATTTGATTTTCCGTTATTGGGGTATTAGTCCAAGACTTTAAGTAGGCTGGAGTAGTTATGGTCCATGTTGCCTTTTGGGGAAGGGTCGAAGTCTAGCATTGGGGCTTTGGTTGGGTCATTCCGCCTTACAGTAACTGTCCTGAAAGGAATCTTATTACTGGGCTAGAATAAATCCTATTACAGTACCTATAGTGGTACCAGGTACTGCAAGGGAGAATGGCGTAAGTCTCTGGATTTTGGGGTTCAGGGTGTTGTGGCACTTGTAGGCACGGTTGCCTTCATGGCAGGAATGTCTGGTAAACATGTAGACATTGCTCCTTGAGTGTACTCCGGTAGATGTCGGCAAAGCATCCCGCATGAAAAACGGCACCTCTTGACCCCGTGGCATGTCTCTGTCGTCATGAGCTCTAACAAACTTAGCCCCTTCAGTTAGTACTACTTAGTACTGTGAGTTCTTTGCAGGAACATGTCTTTGGGTGGTTATGCGTTGCTAGGTCACCAAACTCGACAGCTTGACCCTGCCCTACCTAAACCCTAAATCCTACTAAGGCCTCAAAAAGACCCACCCCTTCCGACAATTAAGCCCTGAGCGCTTCAGTCCGTACCGTTTAGCTCTACTCTGACGGGACCATCCAAAGCTGAATACGCTCCTGCAAGCCCTAAACCTTCAACCTTGAACCAATTTCCGAAGCCTGTGCAACCACAAACCTCAAGTTATGCAGGACGGCAGACAATGGCGCCTTGACCTGGGCACAGTCATACTTGTTTGTGGGTAGCAGGGAACGAAGGAGTGGAAAGGCACATGGAAACTATTATATAGTTCTTGATCGTGCAGTCCCCCAGCCCCTACTACTGTATTATTACGGGTTCTAGAGACTTTGGGTATGTAGACGCAGGCTATATAGGGGATTTGCAGGGCTTACCTAGGGCATATGTAGGATTCATAGGGCGCAGGCGTCTCGATAATGGAGAATTGAAATGGAACCGGGTTGGAGAACTGAACCCTTTCAGGAATAGTATTTTGTTTGGGGATATTATAGTCCCTGTTGGCCGAATAGTGCAAGTAATGCTTAGTCCCCAACATGGTCATAGTATCTTATAACAAAAGACATGATCTTATTTGGTTCAACTGCCAAAAGACGACTACTCAGCGGGGCTCTCCTACTTGTCATGGCCGACGGCTTTTGGTGCGTTCCTGCAGAGGGGTTTAGGGTTTACGGTTTAGGGTCGAGGATTGAATGTGCGGTGCCAGGGCCAAAGACTTGGTTCCCTATAATCCCTTTTTTGGGAGTTTCGCATTTTGAAGGATACCTTTTTGGGGGTCTCCATGGTAAGGATGTTATTATTTTGGGGTGTATGCTGGCATTTCCTTTGTTAGGGTAACTATTATATAGTACTCAACAGTAGTTTGTACTTTCTTTTCCGTTCCTTCATTCCCCAGTAGTAGTGACTGTAAGGCATCATGGTGATTATCCTAGGGTCCCCTTACATTCCCATTATATTATTATTTCAGGGCGAGGGGTCCACCTAAACTGTACCATGCACCCCTAAAGAATTCATTCCGGCATGTTGTAGGGACCCCTTCGGCAGTTGATCTACTAGTCAAAGTAGGCGCTTGAGTCGTTGTTTTGGTTTCAGGGTGTAGCATGTCATAGTTCCGATTTCACCTGAAGAAGGGATGGTGGTAGGCTGACTTGGGTTCTGAACTGGATTTCGAGCTGGTGTTCCTTGTTAGGGTGCTTGGATACCCTTTTTGAAGGTTTCCGCATGAGCATCCCAAGTAATGACCACACACGCATAGCCCCCGAAATGCGACTACAGAATCCTGAATCATTCCTAGCTTGAGCTACAATTATTTGAGCTCCTACCCCAGTCCATTATTTGTTTACTGGATTCCCCATTGTGGGCAATGATTCGTTTCTATAATCCTGAACCCTAAACCTTATATAACCCCTTTATAGCACGCCCAAGCCCTGAAAGACCTGATCTTACCCAGACAGCCCAATACCCCTCAATTAAGGAACATACCTTACCTGGTACTAGGGTTCCTTGCGGCTTAGGGTTTAGGGTTTTAAGTTATGTTTTTTTAGTTCAAGGGTATCGGGCTCTCTGGGTTCCTAAGGCCTTAAAGTCATCGGAATCAAGTTTAGGCGTTTAGGGTTTCGGGCCCGAAGCTGCTTCTCCCAATAGCCCGACAGCCCACCGCATGGCCAAATACCTAAACTGGGTTGCTGTTAAGGAACTTAAGCTAAGTTACTATATTGGGGAAACCCTATTATTTACTATATATACCCATTTATGGTAACTTAATTTAAGTTCCTTAACAGCAACCCAGTAAATTGTACAAAGCCGCAACAAAACCTAGGACTGTATGGCTTTCTTTATTTTAAGCGCCCCGGCGCACGTGTGGATGTGGCACCCAGCGTCTGTAATTAGAGGTGTGCAGGTCCTTTCGTCCGTCGGATTTCCAGTGCTATTAGCTAGTAGTGCTTCAAAGAGCTTCTTTCACCAGCTTGGGCGATATCGCGTCCCGAATCTTGCGTTGTGGTGGATTGGATTCTGGAATGATGGGAGGGGTTGAGTTACGTTGTGGGATGTGCATTTTGCAGCTACGCGCTTTTTGCGTAACGAGGTTGACAGCATATACTTCTAGAGAACATCTTCGCATATATATGTATATATGTGTATAATAGCGGCAGCTTCCACATTCTTGTCTATTCTCCCTGTAGAAACCCTGATCCTGCACAAACCACAAGGGCATTCAAATTCTAAACCCTGCGGTCCCCCTTAAGTAGATAGAATATGGGGTATATGGTGATCTTATTATAATCTACCCACAGTCATATTCTATCTATTTAAGGGGGACTATAACCCTAAACCCCATATTCTATGTACCTAAGGGAGACTATAAGCCCTGAAGCTCCGTCCTTTCCAAGGCAGCGAGCTATTCTTCTGCGTCCCCGAGGGCAGCTGCTGGGCTACCATGCCAGGCGCGATTCTGTTTGGGGATTAGGGCTCAGGGTTTTGGGGGTCAAGGGTTAAGTGTTTAAAGTTTCGGGCCTAGTTCCCCAGAAGGAACTAGAAACTAGAGCTGCGAGGATATCATTAGGATGCATTTGATGTTATAGACTCACGGGATTTGTGGGTCGAAGGGTAGGAGGTTGAGGGTTGGGTGCTTTGAGACCTTACATGGTTTTCAGTTTGGAGACTGCCCTAAACCCGCAGCCACTTGTAGTGTTTTTTTTTGCGAGGTTTGTGGCGTTGAGCTTTCAACAGGTTCTGCGCCGATGGCGGGGTATTGGGGCGCGGGCCTTTGGGGTGGGATATGTTTAGATCGAGTGTGTTATAGTCTAAGCTCCTTAAAGGGGGTTATACAGGGGATTATCTAGGCGAGTATGATAGGGGTTATTAA
>CAJNIZ010002297.1:10741-26009 GCA_905231905.1 Symbiodinium pilosum | reverse complement strand
AAAATGGAAACTACTATTTTAGGGCTTAGGGTTTTAGGGGCTTGAAAACAAGCTCAGCATCCCTGACCCCCATGTTGGTGAGCGCCCCTTCGCTGAGCGTCCCTGCTATCCGCCACCGCTATCATTGTCCGGCCGGAAACGTCCCGATTCTAATAGATTCCCTTCTACTTGTCCTACTTGTATTACGAGCTGCGCTACCTGATCCTACTCAATCCGTTGGTTTATTATTGCGACCCGCCCTTCCGTAAGCCAAAAACGCAAAACAGGTTCCGGGGTGGTTATTGTCATGGTAACATTATAAGTTTTCTCCTTACTTGTTTTCCAAAAATTGACAAAACCAGGCCTCAAAATCATGATGCCAGCAGACCAAGGACTACAATTACGAACTTTCTGCTAAGAACTGTGTGTATTCCCAAACAGCAGATCTGTCGGAATCCTTCTTTTCCAGTGCTTGCCATAAGCCACAAGATTAAACCAGAGCATGGATAGAGCAGCAGGGCCAATACCAGGCCCCACCCTCATAATGATGCTTTAGCATCACACTCGTCCTTAACCCCCAAAATAACCTGTATGCAAAAACCCAGACTCCAGCGCGACACGCCCCTCAAAGGGTCTAAGGTCCAAGCCAAGTCCCAAGGAGAAGATAAATAATTTGTGCCAAAAGCCAAAATTGCAGCTCAGCTTCCCCATGTTAGGGTTCGCTTGGCCTCAGTAGTGAGAAAAGTTCTGCTTCTTGCAGGCTCCGACAACATGCTGGGTGTCGCTTACAGGTTTGTCAGGGGGCTCCCAAACATTTGACACTAAAAGAAGACACTTCACAAGACCTTAGGATGTTACTAGTGATGGTGATGATCATCATGGTCATGACGATGGTGGTTCCAGGGGAGAATCTGTCAATGCTGCTTATGTGCTTGCGTGAAAACACGTCCAAAGACTTTGGGATGTTACTAATAATTGCGATAATTTTGGTGGTCATGGCGATCATGGTTCCATGGGAGAATCTGTCCATGCTGTTTTATGTGATTGCATTATCAAGGGCCGCTGGGGTCTGACATGCAAAGAAACTAGCAGTAACTAGCAATATTATGTTAGGATGACTGGCGATGCATTTGCCAGTCGTCACAGGCAAACATCACCACTCAGCCTTCCTCCGCGGACAGGAAACCGATCATGTTGCTTCTCAACTGACGGATGTTTTAAAGGATGTCCAGTGATTTGCACGTTATGGGACGAATGCGGTAAAACCATGCACGCAACCTCCTCCACCCCCCTACCCCATTTCCCGAACTGTCCATGCTGCAGCAGCTTGGGTGCCGACGCCCCAGGCGCTTCCTCAGACAGTTCTTGCTACTGTAGGCACCGAATGTGTAAGGCCATTCGGGCAAAAGACCCAAACCAGACAATTGGAATGTTCCGCGGGGTATCTTGTAGTCTCTGCCGTATTCCCATAGTCATACTAATATCTAATACTGATACGCCTTGTAAATTCAAGCTTGTACTGCAGTGCTCCAGATGGACTTGGCGGACCAGCGTGGGTTAGGCTCTTTGCCAGCCAACGTTTAATAAGTCCCAAAGCCTGAAACAAGGTTATGTTCGGGCAATGTCTTTTCAGATCACCACTTTCTTAGCAGTGCTGGCGTTGTCCTAGAATCCAGGTTTCTGTGAGCCGGCTTGATTTTCTTTAATTCGTGGTACTTAGCACCTAAACCATTTACCCAAAGCCCTATGGAATCCGCGTTCTCATGAGCAGGATGGATATTCATGAGTTGGCAGTGCTGGCTTAATGGGGGCTGAACTGGCTGGATGCTGGTCGGCTTGTCAGAACAGATTGTTTGTTACTGTTTCTTGTTGTCTCACCCATCATGGGTGGGGCTGCTTCAGCTTAACTCCCAACTCATCCTCCTACATGAGCCAGTGGCTGATAACTTTGACGGGCACTATTTTAAGGTGCGGTCACTGTAATTTGGCCAGCGATCCACAATGGGGCTTGGTTGTGTAAGGCTTCCCCAAACGGGCGAAAGCTAGTACAGCGACCCTGGTATAGTGGAAACTCAAACATGGGACCCAGATTTTCCATTTGGCCCTAAGCTCAATTGGAGCCCAGTCTCTGATCTCGCTTCTGTCGCACATCCGACTTTGCACGCTCCTCACGTTTGGGGAAGAGAACTTCGCCCAAAAACGCATACTTGGCACTATTCCTGTACAAAAAGATTGTTCCTCTCCATTTAACATTAACCTCCCCCCCGGGGGTTACGGGGCTTGTAAGTGGGGGTTTAAGTTAGTTTATAAGGATCCGTAGCCTTCCACAAATGCCGGACATCTCTCCGTAGTAATGTAGTGAAGGAATGGAAGATTTGATGCAAACTTTGACATTTGTTCGGGTTTGAAAAGACGAACTACTAAAGGGATCCGTTCCTTCCCCCTTACCCTAGCGTTTAAGGTTCATCCCTTCCCTCTGAAATTAGCCGCCCCTCATGGTATATGTGTCCCCCATATGCATATGAGCTATAGTCTAAACTCCAAGTATTCCCCTTAATCACACAATCCGTAGCCCTGTGTGTAATCCCCTATTCAACACCCTTTCAAGATTTCAGGTTCTAGCCCATTAGGTACCCATGAAACCTCCTAGACAACCCATACCCAAAGCCATGTGAACAATAGTGTAGACTCCCAGTATACCCCTTAGTAACCCCTATAATAGTCCCCTATTTAAGAATTCTCCACATAACTACCTTTAAGGAGTTTAGACCCTAAACCCTGCAAACCCCCCCTTTAAGCAGTTTAGATTACAGTTCATGCGTGCTAGGGTCAAGGGATGCAAGATCCTTTGCAGACTGAAACTTGGTCTTAGCCGCACCATTCCCAGCGAAAAGTCAGACAGAGGATGACATGGCAGTTTCTGAAAATGGGGGACACCACTATAGACACCAAAATGTGATAATCCTGATTGGGACACCTCCACACCTAGGTCCTTCTCGAACTTCTAAGTAACCTTTTTTGGGCCCCAGTATTCAGGTCGCATTTCACGGGAAGTTAAACCCCGGCTTCTGATAATGTCCATCAAGAAGGATACCTGTCAACCAGCATTGCGTCTGTGCCCCCAAATATTTTGATTTTGGTTGAAACAAGGGATGTAAAGGTAAGCCCGAACCCGATCTAAGTGCTAGCAGTAGGAGGCGTCTAATTTGAAGGGATGCTCACATACTAGAGGGGTTTAAACAATTAGCGATATCATTTTGAGGTCCATTTGAGGTCCCATAGACCAGAATTGTACAAGGAATATGGAACCATAAGATTGATACTTAAACCCTAAGGAATATGGAGCCATAATTTAATACTGGTAATTATTAAAACCCCATATATTACTAGCGGATAGCAGTCGGCTACCTTTGCTTGGCAGCCGCCGAGTTGCCAAAGAATTGGAAGTTTCAGGAGAAGTGGGCCCTCAGGTTTAGGCCTATAGTCCCACTTAAGTAGATAAAATATGGGGTATATGGGGATCTTATTATAATATACCCAAAGCCATATTCTATCTACTCCAGGATTATAAGCCCAAGCCTATTTTAACACTAAACCCGGGTCTAGGCATAGGCCTCCATGAGCGAGGCCATGCAAAAATCCTGCAAAGACTCCCCTGCACTCAAAATAAGTGCAGGGAACCTTATCATAGACCCGCCCTACAAATATACAGCACATCTAGTGTCTACTTGAATCACCCTTTAACCTGACTTCTGGTGACCCACGCACCACCCAAGTAACGAAGATCACTGAGTCATCAATTCGCTGAGAGTCAGATGTGGAACGCGCCGCATCAAGCTCGGCCTCCAGAAAAGTTTGACGTGAACAGAACCCCCGCCCCAACTTATCACAGACGTATGACTGACCTCTTTATCAACGGTATTGCACGGCTACGAGCACGCCAAGGTCCTATTCAAATATACAACATTGATGCAGTAATCCAGATTTGGGGAAACAGGTCGGTCGGCCGCTTGTCCAAATTTGGGAAGCACGAGATATTCAGTCTCAACGTGACCGAGAAGCGGCACGTTATCATCATATGTCGTGCTGACTGGTGCCCGTGATAATGATCATGTTACATCATATCATGCTCTTGTGACCCTTTATATTGTCATGATTTCTTGAACATGTGCACTGCGTGTGATGGCCGCCTCAAACCCTAATCCCTAAACCCTAATTTCCTAAACTCTATACCCTAAACCCTAATTTCCTAAACCCTAGCCCCTAATTCCCTGAATCCCTGTGTGCTTGCCTGCATCTCTGCAATCTTGGACTCCAGGAGATGTATCCGAGCCTGTCACCGCGGATTCTCAGAGTCTCATGAAGGTCATTCTGAGGTATTATTGGGGTATTATTGGGGTTATACGTAGTTATAATGTAGAATGAGAAAACGGAAAATTAAATGGAAACTGGGATTATAGGGTTTATAGGGGTAATAGTAGGGTTATATTGAATGCACTTCGCCCCAACGACCTCCCCGGTTCCTTGTGCCTTGACATAGCCTTGATTGGCATTCTGTACACTTATAACTTCATCTTATTCCTTTTCCGTCGGAAAGAAATTGCATGCATATCTACATGGCAGTTAGGACCCCTACTAAGGATTAACCCTTAGGTACCTCTCTCTCCTATAACAGGAATATAAGGGAATCCCAAAGGATTAAGGGTCTAAGGTCCAAGCTAAGTCCCAAGGCGATATCATCACCCAGTTCGGCATGATACCTGCATTCAGAGACCCCCCAAAAGGACCCAGATTTCTGAACAAGCGCTCCAAGCAACCTCTATGCAAGACCTGTTTGAACCCCCTTACAAGCAGCATACCCGGCCCTGACCGCTTCACACCTGCTTCTTCTCCTCCTCGCTTGTAGGTTCGCCCTCAAGCCTGAGCTGCTTCCCTCCTCCTCCTACTTGGCTCCTGCTACGCCTCCTCCTCCTCCTCCTCCTCCTCGGTTCCTGCTTGTGCTACTACTGCTCGTATTGCTCTTGTTATTGTTATCAATAATATCGTTACTACGGGTACTACTGCTACTACTGTTCTTGCTGGTACAACTAGAACTCGTGTTTGAGTGCAGTTGTAATTATAATGCTAGTGCGATCAGCACGTACAGCTTCTAAGCAGTTCTAGAGACAATGGAAGCAAGTGTATGCCCTGGTCAGGGTGTTGAACCGTAATCTCAATCCCGCGCCTGTGCTCGAGAGCTGGGCACGGGATCCTCACAATCATCGCCAGGAACCCGTACAGTAATTATTTTCATAAAAACCTACTGTGGAGCCTAAAGCCCAGGCTATGTGCAGGTGAGGAGCAATCTCTCAAGCTCTTCTCTTTGCAGCTCCTCAGTTATAGTCTCCCTTAAGTAGATAGAATATGGCTTCGGGTATATCATAATAATAACCCCATATACCCCATATTCGATCTCCTTGAGGGGGACTATATATCCAAGTTTTGGGGCTCAGGGCTCAGGGTTGCAAGTTTGGGGTCCGCATACCACATGAAGGAAGCCTTTCAACACTTCAATGTCCTAATGCCTTGAGGTGAAAAGCCTAACCATGAAATCCATGAGCCTCAAGCCTAAACCTGAAATCTCAAAGCCGTGAAGATGTTCGCCCTAAATCCTGAACCCTCAGCCCGAAGACCGAGGTCAAAGCACCCCCAGCCATGTAAAGTTCATCTGGTAGCTTCTCAAAATTATGATGGTCCCCCTTTTGCGCCCAGCATGATACGGCTATCCAATTCTCAAAGTACCTATTGCTCATAGTTTTGACTGCCTTTCACCTATCCCCAAAATGGTAGTCTCCCTTAATTGGGGGACCCCAACATGGCACCCCTAATTTTGGGAAATCCCCAAAATATCCAGCTGCAAGCAGGCTGCTCGCTGGCTCTTGCCTGAAAGCTGTCAACCGCTTGAGAGAATAGACGCCCGAAGAACGAGCGAATGCAGCTTGGAATTACCAGTTGTCAGACTCTCTCCGTTGAAAGTGCGACCCTACCTCCGCTTTTTGAGACGTTGAGGCTTGGATTCACCCTTGCGTGTTGATGAGTTCTTCTCTACAGAAGGTTGAAGACCGGCGGAGAGCAAACGAACCCCGTTTCTGAACGGAATCGTAGTAACCATTCAAAACTTCTCATGTACAAGCCCATTACAGCAAATTCCTTCGTTCGCAGCTTCAGCGACAACAGCGAAATGTGAGTAGCAAGAAGTGGCAACGGAAACAGCAAGAAAAAAACAAAACTATCCGTACCTTCGGGTTCGACTTGCGTCGAGCACCCTGTTGCATCCAAGAGCAAACCCAGAAACCTGAATAGATCGCCACATTCTGGTTTCCTAACCCTGACATAGCTACGGCAAAATTTGATTACCGTGGGCAATTTCGTTCCTGCCTTACATTGCGGCAGCATGCGTTTTCAGAAGATCATAGCGGGTGTCCCTCTGCTAAGAAGTTATACCGTCCCCCTGAAGAGCATCCTGAAAATATCAGCGCTTGTCGTGAGGACTGTGCAGAATCCCGGCAATAGCCCTGAGATAATTTACCCGAACGGCACGGCCATCCAATTCTGCAAGGATCCAGGTACCTTCTCGATGTGGTTTGCGCACGACATCCGACGGCCTTTCCTCTTCTGGATCATCCAGAAGCTCCTCGCACACTGTTTTTAGGTCTGTGCGCTGGGATCTTCCTGCAGATCCCCTTGACCATAACTAGTATCAACCCTGTCCTGAAAGCCCAAAATTGTCTACCATGTTCAGAATATGAGTAGTCAAGCATCATCTCCTGGTAGGGTTTAGGGAAAGCCCACGGGCCAGGTGAGAAGGGTTCGAGTATGTTGGAGTCCTGGCTCTATGGGCCTTTCAAAGCACGCACATGCATATATACGTATAATCCCCCTTAAGTAGATAGAATATGGCTTTGGGCTTATTATAAGAAGATCCCCATATACCCCATATTCTATCTACTTAAGGGGGACTGTAGATATACAGCACAACAAATACAACCAATGTATATGCACATAGGAATGCAAGAATGGACATTCTATTCCGTTGAGAACTGTGGATCCCTCTCAGACTATATGGGTGGTTGTCAAAGTTATGGCCCCTTTTTGGGTACCCTAGATATTAGGTGCCGTGCTGTAATAGGGACCCAAAAAAGGACCATAATTTTGGCAACCACCCATATCATTTTCAGGGTACGGGCGAGGTATGTAAGCGTAGCCTACTTTGGAGGAATTTAGTCCTGCTTAAGTAGATAGCATATGGCTTTGTTTTATTATGATAGGATTCCCATATACCCCATATTCTATCTACTTAAGGGGGACTGTACCCTCATAGTAACATACGGCCTAGGCAGGCGCCCTTCATCCCACTCAAAGCATCTCTAGGTAGCGTGTCAACCGCAGTAGCAGTTGGGCTTAGGAATTCTTCAAAATGGCACATACGCATGCATACATATATGTACGGCTGACACTGAAAATTGTCGCATGGCCCAAAGTAGTTTGCAACTGAGAAAGTATCCTGGTAGTGTAGCATCCTTACTGAGGTCATGCGGGATTTTAGCATAACATCGCTAGAAGGCCACCCCCTTAACCTCCTGAACTGTAACCCCTGAATCCTATAGTCCCCTTAAGTAGACACAATATGGCTCTGGAATAAGATCCCCATATACCCCATATTCTATCTACTTAAGGGGGACTATACCCCTATACCCCTAAACCCTAAATAGTAGCTTCCTTTTCTTTTCCATTATCCCATTATGACGCCCATATTCTATCTACTTAAGGGGGATTCTATCCCGGTATAGTCTTTTCAAACCCTACCTAGAAAGCCAGTTGCCCATAATTGCAGGCAACTTTCCCTTAATTTCCTATCACTTTGGGTTAAAATCGTCCATTATTATGGGTAACTAGGCTTTCTAGGTAAACCCTAAACTATACTCCTGGATCCCTGCTATCCCTGAACTTTATTCTCATCCTGGAGCTTCAGTCCCAGGCTGCACTGAGAATTTTTGGACACGCGGGAGCACTAGGGTGTAGGTTTTAGGGTTTAGGGTGTAATACTAGTAACAATATTCATAATAATAAGAATAGCCGTATCAGCAATCATAGTGATTATTTGGTATTTTCCCGAAATAAGGGGACCCCAATGTAGACCCCAAAATGCTATAGTCCTTATTATGTAGACCCCCCCAAAAAGTTACCCCTGATTTTGGGACACCCCCGTATATATGCAGGATCATGCAGGAATCTTATGCACGCATGCAGAGGAAGCGACCATTAGTTCACAGAAAGCGTATGTAAGGGTCGGAATCTGGTCTGCATGTAGAGTAGGCTGATAATCTCTAACGCTTGGTGCATTTTTTCTGCAGGCATCATTTGACCAGTTACTGATTTAGTTTTGTGTTGTGCATGCTTGGCAAAAACAATCTGTGCATGTCGCCCTAAATCCTGAGCCCTAGTTCTCCCCAGCAGAGCGGGCAAACCACTTTCTAAAGCCCCCGATTCTGTGCAGATAGGAAGAAGTGTCTCTAAAACATCTCCACATAATCCTTGAAGATCCTTGAAGTGGACCCGTATCATCCCCGGATAGCCCAACAGGTCTTTGGGGTCCCTAGGTATAGTTTTCAGAAATTATGCTCGGTAGCAGCAATGGGGCGAACGTGGGCGTGTGTAGAACCCGAGAGGCTAAACCCGACACTTCCCTAAATCCTGGATCCTAAATTATGAGCCCAAAATCCTCAACCTTAAGCCCTAAATCCTGGATCCTTAATCCTAAAACATAACCCCAACATCCTCAACCGCCCTGAACCGTCGGGCCTGCAGCTTCATCTTCTGCATCTCCCTGTGAGCATTGAACATCGGGTGGTATGTCATCCGCAAGAATGCCATGTTAGGGTTTCAGGGGCCAATATCACCCTGGGACCTCAAACATACACAGTTTCTTGAAGAATAGGGAACCATACATAATATTGGACATGAAGTATCTTTGGCCTAAACTCTTAAGCCACAAGAGACCTAACACCCTAAACTTCAAGTACATTCCTACACAGGGTTGTGACCTAACCTAGACTTACACATTCTAGTTGAGTTTCAATATAATGAAACTTTCATATCGCGCCAGACCCTGAATCCTATAAAAGCTAAAACATTAAACGCTAAAACACAAGCTTCGAAAACTCAACCGTAAAGAGTAAACCAAAAAGTCTAAATCCTGAAACCGAATCCCCAGACCCTACATCCTAAACCACAGACCCAGAACCACGACTAAGAGGCCTCTGCGTCGGCTGGGGCATGGAATCAGCCTCCACAGCCTGTGAGATTGCAAAGGGTTCCAAAACATGGCACAATCCTGACCTGGACCCGGCTTCTTTCACATGATCTGTAGGAAAATGGTGCCCCTAACTCCTTTGTGCAATGGCTTCTGGGTCCCTTAACCCTAAACCTTTGGGCTTTCTTTTTGGGGGACCAGGTTGGGGCTCCAGACCCTGTAGGGTTTAGGTCCATGGGTCTCTTCGGCTTGCCTCCTGACAATGCCAGAACTTCTTCATAACATTGCCCCAAAATGCAGAAACTCCTGCTTCTGGGAATGTCAAGCACCCCAATTCCGGCACAGGTCGCCCGTGTACCCTCGAAACGAGGACCATTGCCATTTTGCTAACCCAAACCCCCTGAAGGATCCAAAGCATGGAGCCGCGAAAATGAAGCCCATTACTACCGCGGAAACTACGAGATATTGTGCAGTTTAGGGTTTAAGGCTCCATTTGTTAGATCCTTTTGCGGGGTCTGGGAAGGCATGCTATAATCAAAAGGCCATCCTCAAATCAAGGCTGCAAGGCCTGCGAAAAAAAATCTGCACTGCTCTCTTGTAAGCAGCTTGTGCTGTTGCATGCTATGGGAGTTCCTCCGTTTCCCGATTCTTGAGGCACTTTGATAATCTTACTGGGGCTTAGTAAGGAATAAGGGAGTGTAGTATATATGGATTACCTAGGGATTATCTTCCCTCATTCCCTACTGACCCGAAAGATTATTGCAAGAGTTACGATTATTGCTATTATTACTATTTTTACGACTATTACGATTAAACCTTGAATAATCCCATAAACCATTTTGAAGGGTCTGTAAGGGCCCCCCCTCCCCCTATTTTGAAAAACCCCTTGTGCTTTTCAAGCGCTCAGAGCGAGGAGATCGCTAATCCACTCCCAGACAGCCTGGAGAGCTTCAGCTGCTTGCTCTCCCTCCTGCTTCAGGAATGCCTAGACCTCCCAAAAACCCCGCAAATGATAGGGTTCAGCGCTTACAGTCTAGGATAATCGCCTCCATGCCTACTATTTGAGACTTAGGGGTTTTGGACTTTTGGGAGGCCTAGGTGGTCTCTTCAGACTTTGAGGCTGGCTGTTTTTCTCCTCTGAGTTGGCTTACTATGGGGAGAAACTAGAAAATTGAACATGGAATGGTAACCGGTGTAATTTGGTGGGTATTCTAGTCTTGCGGGTTTTGAGGTTTGGAGTTAATTACTTGGCCCTGCACGAGATCAACGCTGAGGGCTTAGGACTTGCGAGCCTTTGGTTTTAACGGCACCCCCCCACAAATTGTAAATTGACAAGGAAGCGACAACAAGAGCCCTACAAAGACCATTGTCCTTGTAAAAGGCAGTTCATATAGGTTTCCGACCTCGTTTTGGAGAGGGTACTGTACAACCCCCCCCTTTAGCTCCTTGCATGAATTCTCCCAAACTCTCCGTTTCATTTTTCACGTGGTTTTTCACTTCAGTCTCCATTACTGGGGTGATGTATCTCTCTATGCTCCCTATATAACTCAAAAATATCCCCCATGCAACCCCCATACAAACCCAGCATTGGGGAGGATGCTGCGTACCAAAGAGCACCCAGTCCTTTGCAATGTCGCGAGCTAGAGCCCCCCGTGCCGGACCTTGAGCAGATCCACCCCCACATGGGGGTTTCCCAAAATTAGGGGTACCTCTTTGGGGGGCCCTATAATAAGGATTATAGTATTTGGGAGTTTATATTGGGGTACCCTGATTTTGGGACACTACCACATGGTTTTAGATTTTAGGGCTTAGCAAAAAAATGCAAACGGAGGGTCCTGGATATGTAGCGCCCAGATGGGGGGTTGACTCGTGTAGAATACACCATGCAGGTGGCACTCGTATCGGCTCTGGAGGATGATTTCAGCAGTGGAGGGTTTAATGAACCCTAAACCCTAAACCCCTAAACTCTAAACCCTAAACCAAAGGGTCTTTTCGAGAATGCAACTGCCAAGGGTCGAGAATCCCCAAAATACCTGGAAGCCGGTATGGGCGGTAGAGGCTGGAGGTAGTGCCCGACATGCGACAACATAGCCCCTGCAAACCCGACTGCCACGGATGTAGAAAAAATGAAGCGCTACAAAGCCACCATCCCTTTCAGACTCACTTCGTTTAGCAACAATGACCGTGACGAATTAAAAAAAAAAAAACATTGATGTTATCCCTGAAGGCATGCCGACAAAATGTGTCGTCCCGAATTTCCTGCTGAACACCTGCCAGTTGATGTCTAGGTGCGTGAAGGTTGCTCCATGGTAATGTAGATGCCGAGTTCCAGCCTCAAGGTCAGCAGGAACAGCCCTAGCGTGGAGTCATGGCAGCAAGAACAATCAGCGCGCTTTCCGACACAGTAAAATGATCTTCAGCCGGCAACCGCATAAGTTTTCAAAATTCAGGTCTCCTTTAAATAGTTGATCTTGATAAATAATTGATCTTGATTTAACAGGGCTTAATACGACACAAGCGAGATCCTGTTTACAACGTTTACGAGTTCCCTGACCAAAGGACCAACATGTTTTTGAAACCTCGCATGAGGCCTGGCATCGAAGTGACTCCCAGGAGGCGCAGGTCGGAGTCAGGCACTTTGCCTGGGATTGCCTTTCTACCCTGCCTTCATCTGCAGAACTAGACGAAGGATTTGGGTGGGGTGTGGAACCCGACCGCCCAAGCTCTTCCTGACTACTTAAAATTCTGTGACATCCTTCTGAAGATGAGACGCTCAAGGCGTGCATCAAAAAAGGTTCCGCACAGCCTGTTATTTTCCTGCAGCTGCCCACATATCAGTTAGCCCCGAAAGGCCAAGTGCTCTGGCAATTAAGGCTGCGGCTGCCGACGAGACGTGCCTCCCCAAAGTGTTTCCTGTCCACGAGTGACATGTGAGAAGTAATTCTGATAGCTCACCATCCGCAACTGCCCTGATTTTCCACGGGCCACATACCGCCCATCTCACCCATCGGAAAAGATCAGATAGTTTGTTTGGCTGTGAAACCCTCCTCCTAATACTAGCATCGCCGAGCCCCATACCAGATATACCATGCGATGTGAGTATCTAATGTCAGCGAGGTAGGAAGGATTTCAAGTTTGGGGAGGGGATGAAAACTATGCGGGCATCCGATCAGGCATCACCATTCTTCATAGATTCATACCAGTTTCCATTTCATGCTCCATGTTCTTTCCCATTTGATTCTGTACTATTCAGGTAACGTTCCCTCTGTAATGGGCTTGCATGAATAGCGAGATGAAGAATCCAACAAAATCACAGACCTGGCCTACCCTACCCGGACTTGATTGACATTTTCCGTCTTCGAAAACCGTGCAAGCAATGAGTAGAGTCAGGCAGAAAAACAGCAACGGCAGAATATCGGGAGAAAGCACAGTGGTTTGGCCTTCACCTTGTGCCATCGATTGGGAATCAGGGCCAGCATATCCTGGGCCACAGGAAGCATCTTGGCTTTTTCAACCCTGTGGACTTTGGGGTTTTGTGGGATGAGCTTGCATGTGCATTTCTAAATTTCCAAAGACCTGCATACGGACGGGGTGGAGCTCCCAATCTAACGGGGAGCTTTTGCAATGCAAGCGCCTGACGCAAAAAAAGTCCGAAGCTGTTGATATACTTACTAGTTCTTGGTAGGGAATAAGGGAAAATAATCCATATATAACCCCTCACTAGTAAAGTTATTCCCATAGTCCCTACTAGGCTCCAGTAAGTATAGACCCCTTACAACAGAATAGTTTCCATTCTCGTTCCATTATCCCCATGGGACCTCACATATTCCCTATTACAAGATCTAGGAGGTTCCTCGGGCCAACTTGTTTCCATTAGGGTGTAGGCGCCCGAAAAACTACATTTGCAATCTGAAGCCTTAAACCTTGAGCACGGATCCACAAACCAGCGCGATGTCTTCTACCCATAAAGTTATAGGGGGCATTCTGGATCCTTTACCGGGTTACTGTCGACGAACCTCAATTAAGTTACCATAATATGGGTTTGTACATATTCGGTTTTCCCTAATTTTAATCACTTCAAATGGCTTACCCTGATTCACGGAAAGCAAGGAATGGCTTGCCGTAAACCCTGAACCCATACCCCTGCTCCCATTCAGTTTGGGCGGCCCAAGTGCAGAGGAAGACATACTTGCTGAGGCCTCCAAGGTTTCAAAATCCAAAAACATCCAAGGCCCTTAGACATACCACCTTCAGTGGACCACATCCAACCCAGAATCTTCTATAAACTCTAGACCCGAAGCCCTACCAATTCTACAGCCGTCTAGGCGGCTTTAGGGTTTAGGGTTTGGGATTATATAGGGGTTTAGGGTTTACCCTAAATGAGGAGAGTTCCAAGTCTCAACCCTGATGCCAAAATAGGCGCTTGACAGCCCAGAATCCAGGCGGCTACTGCCCACCTCCTCTGCTTGGCCTTGCCACTCTTCCCGGCCTCACGGTTTCTCCTAACCACTGCCCCGCCCTCACTGAAATTCCCCCTTAATTAAACCCTTGCCAAATTCACCTTAAATGGTCTTGATGAAGGGGGAGCTTTGGGGTACAGGAGTACAGAGGGGCCGTTAAGTAACAAACTCTGAACCCTGAACCGCGTAAGTTTAGGTTTGGTTAGGCCCAAGGGGTGATGGTAATGTAGGGTCCCACGAGATGCGCTCGGGTAGTATGTTTTGTTGGTGGTTGAACCAAGTAAGGTCACAAAAGCACGGTACCCAAATGAAGGTCATACTCTTCCTCGCTCTTGAGGAGAGTATCCGCATGAAGAATGCTACATAACCCTACACAATCCCAGTTTCCATTGGATTTAAACTTTATGTTCCATTTGGTTCTCCACTCTATATACCCCTATATCCTATCTATCCCTGTCGATAGCACCCCACTTTTAAATACTTCTGAACTGGGGTTTGCAAGGCTCAGGGCTTACAGCTTCAGATTTTGGGTTTCAGGGCTTACCTGGAATCAAGGAATGTGGAATAATAGCATTTTGGACTATGTTTATTGCTTTTTTGCCATCATTTTGTTTCCTGCTGAGGTCCAGGTAGTAACAGCAATGTCTGAATCTGCCCCCGAAGCCTCCCAAAAATTAATCC
The DNA here is from genome assembly GCA_905231905.1 of Symbiodinium pilosum. Lineage (NCBI taxonomy): Eukaryota > Dinophyceae > Suessiales > Symbiodiniaceae > Symbiodinium > Symbiodinium pilosum. Next base: position 11,597 of record CAJNIZ010002297.1, on the reverse strand, counting down.
TGGCTGTTTATTATAGGAGTGCTTAACATCAGCCAAAATTACCAAGTAATGTCCTCAGATCCGAAGATAGCCTTGCAAAGAATATTGTAGACCCCTGATTAATAAACTCCCTCTCCTTCATAGGGGTTATAGAAGGGACCCGAATATTAAGGCCCTTAAATGGAGGAGGCTTATTAATCAGGGGTCTACATTAAACCCTAAACCCTACATAGTAGTTTCCATTTTCTCTTCCATTATCCCTATACAACCCTAATATAACCCTAATACATTAATAGTAAGAGGAGATCTTGCACCAGGTGGGATCCGTGGTAAAGAAGACCCAAATTTCCCCAACCAAAGGTAAGACCTACCGTGAGGATTTAGGTTTCGGGTGCGCAGCGTTTGCTAGGTCAAGCCTTGCATGGCGGAAGACGACTACTTAGGCGAGGGCTTTTGGTTGAGGGTTTGGGGCTTTCAAGGCCCTTGGCCTTTAGTAAAGGTTCTAGCATTGATGCTCATACTACAATCTTGCCATATGAGCGCGATAGCGCAGCGCAAGGCAGTCTCAAACTGACCAGCATAAAGTTTGCGAATGGCACATGGGGCAGCTGGTGGGCCAAGCAGACAGCACGCAGACTCGCAGGCATTGTGCACTCATCCACACACATTGAACTACCTAGACCCTAAACCCCCAAGTAGGGTGACCACATTCCGTAAAAGTCTATCATAGTACCATCCTAACTATAATTATATGTATATGGCATTGCTACTACTACTGCTGCTACTGCTACTGCTACTACTACTGCTACTACTACTACTACTACTACGACGACTACCACTACCACTACCACTACCACTACCACTACCACTACCACTA
>CAJNIZ010002296.1:0-26550 GCA_905231905.1 Symbiodinium pilosum | reverse complement strand
GTTCACATGTCTTTGGCTTCCGCGCTCTTCAGGTAAGATATACACACACACCAATGAACTGTAAGATTTCGAAAGGTTCACGTTTGCCAGTAGTCTATGCGTGTAGTTTGACAGGATAATGGCTTGCGCGCTTCCAGACGTAGCGTGACGGAACGATGGCCAAGGGTCACGGGTTGCAGGCAGCTCCGTGCAAGTTGTCTGGACGCAGAGGTTTGCTCAAAGCCTTGCACCTTATTCCTAGTTGCTTGACGGAAGGCTAGTGTTTTCGAGGCATCGTGCAAAATGGCTGTTTCCTCTGATGAAGCCGTGCAAGGGGGAGGGAAGTTGCAATGACCACACCCTCCCCTTTTTTTCAGTGAGGCTGCGCACCAACAGACTTTACACGATTACTTGAGGCATTGCAGCAAGTATTACACATGCTCAGCTGTTTGCTGCCTCAGCAACCCACGTACTGGCGGGTTTTTGCTTTTCTGCAGGGCTCTAGTGCTAAAGCCTAAGCCCAAAAACCTATATCTCAAATATATACTTGCACATGCCCCTCTAGCAAAGGGTACATACCCCCTACCTGTGAAAAAAGTTGTGCCCTGCAACTGGCTTAAAGCCAATTCTCCATGGCCCAAGCCCTTTCAGCAGCATCTGCGCTGGCCCAACACATTATAGTCCCACCTGCAAACCCAATTGCCTGCAGCTAAGTGGTACCTAAGCCTAAACCCTAAACCCCAAACCCTAAACCCGAATTAGTTGGTAGGTATAACCCATAAAACTGTAGGTAGTTGGGGTTCCAGGCAGGGTTCAGGGTTTAAGGCTTGGGGTTTGGTGTTTAGGGGACTTGCAAACAGGACAACATAACATTTTTCAGGATTCAAGGTTTAAGGCGTAGGTTTTAGGGGACATCCAGTAAAAAGGGAGGCCCCTACACGCATCGTAACTCTTCCAGCCATCTTAAATCATCCGGTTGCTTCTTCCCATGCCTTTCATCCAAGGCTGTTGGCCCCAAATTCTGATTTTTTTCGATTCGTAGCTCCTGCAAGGTGCCAGAGGCCAACACCATTGGGTTGCAGGGAAAGTTGAGGCCTACATGGCCCTGAGACACCTGCGCACTTGTGCCCTGCCGATGTCGTAGCCTTCGTGCTCCGTTTGCTGAAGCTGGGTTGGCGATGTAAACCCCAACTTGAGGGCAACGCCTTGCCAGGACCTGGTGTCCTGGCGTGTTCTGTTGTCCTCCTATGATGCAGTACGGAGCTCCGTTGTGGACCTCAACGAGCGGATTCGACTCATGGCCGGCCGACAGCCTTTGATGTCTACTCTAACCCCAGGCGGCAAGATGCCATTGAGCAAAATTTGCACTCGCCTCACGTGCTGGGACATGTTGGGAAGTGTAGTAACTGCCTACCCTCAGCCCGTGGTGCGGCGCCTTCCGTCCGTGGTGGTGGGTGACTTCGGCCGCGGTTCATACTGTGTCGGTGCCGCCTTCGCATCCGCCTTCGTCGCTTTCCCAGCTCCACACTTCAGAGGCCAGAAGTGGTTCGTCACACTCTCCGGCGACGCTCCTGCGGTGGGTCCGGTGCGGGTGGCGCACCAGCTGGCGCGTCCTGCCTCGGTGGTATTGCAGCGCGGCTCAACGTAACGGTCCATGTTTTCAGCGCCAGAGGCCCGTGCGCCTTTGTGTGCTTTCCCTCTCGCAGCACGCGTTAGCCTGCAGCTGCAAAAGTCGCGCCTATGCCGCCAGGACAGCTGAATCAGCAGCCTGGCATGGCCATAGCTCCCAGAGTTTTCGCCTGTTGGCTGACATGCCCTGTTTCCACGGTTTGCATTGGCCTTCAAGATCCTTCCACGCTTTGCTGTGTCCACTGGCCCAGGCCCATGGTCGCGCATATCAAGTGCAGGATTCATGCTCAAGTATTTTGAAAGGAAAATTGAATTGAAAGCGTCCTCAGTGTTTCAAGGGGTTTCCAGCTGGCGTGGGAAGGACCAAGCCAGCCTGCTTGGAGGATTTGTTTTCGAATTCGGAAGTGGGCTTAGGGCCTTAGGACCTTAGGATTTGGGCTCGGGTCAAAACCCTGCATCACTGAACCCTAAACCTCAAAACCTGAATCGTGAACTCAAACCCTGGCTTCAGGGATGTGGGAGTTTCTCAAATTGATCACCACACATGCCCGTAATCGAGCCATCCCTGGGGCCCCGTTTTGGAGGATATGACCTGAGTCAGCCTCCAATCCGACGCCGGCGCAGGCGACGGAGGCAAAGGAGAGTCGACCTGCAAAATCCGTCAGGCCGCAAGCAGCGGCTTCCTAGTGGTTCCTTTGGGAGTGCAGGAAAGGACAAGGCCATTGAAGCTGCTGTAGTGTTTGGTGTGTAGGGGGTAGTAGGAGCAATATAGGGTTATATTATATTGGGATAATGGAAAAGACAATGGAAACTACTACTTAGGGTTTAGGGTTTAGGGCTTAGGGTTTAGGGACGGCACGGACGGTCCCTGAGTGCGGCCTGATCTTCGCCCAAAATGATCTCGGTGTATTCCACTCCCTGCAAGCATCCATGCCCTTGTTCCCTGAAGCGCATGGTAGTGAGATGACGTGCCGCTGACAGGCTATTCCCAGAGGTTCCTGCAACAAAAGCCATTCAATGGGTTCAAACCACCCAACCCTCTGCTTATCCTGCTGTATGACTTGTACTGGGTCCTTACTATAGGGCATGGGGTAACCAACATCCCCCCTTCATGGTTGCCATCGCCCGCTTTGCGCCCAACTTTGATCTTCGGTTTTCGTTTCTCCGCTGAGGATTCGCTGCGGCAAAAGGTGTTGTCTGCTTACTTTGAAGGTGGTTCAAAGGCATATTATTAACCGGGGAACCCGCCCCATCACTGTTTCGTAACAGAGGTGCAGCGAGGGATTGCTTGAGTAAAGTCTCAGCGCAAACTAGCTCTACATAGTCATAGGCTCTTCGAGAAACATGTTGCCGGAACAATGAACCTAATTGGAGGGTAAGGGGGATTTAGTAAGTAGGTTGATACGGTGGATAGTTAGGGTTACTATATGGTTTATAGGGATTACTAACACTTAGAGCTAAACCTTAAATCCTAAGCCCTAAACCCTGTATGCAAAGCGGTTTCCGGCTCACGATGTGCCAGCGGAGGTGTACCTTGCATATGGGAGCTTCCAAAAATAGAGGACCCCTGCATAGTGCCCAAGATGTCCATGAAGAAATTCTAATCCGTATTATCGGGACTCCCATGAAGGGGCTCCTACGATTCAGAAATCTAACCCTAAACCTTGTTCAATAGCCAGACAGAGGCGCTGCACACTTGAACTTTGATTTTGACGTTTTGAGGGCAGCTAGCAACTGCTAAATGCATCCACGGAAAGCGTTATAATTCCTTGCAGTCCCTAACCTAAGCGTTCAGCTTTCACGCAAGCTTCGCTTCGGCATATGTTGGTTTCCCAAAAATAGGGGTACCATTTTAGGGGTCCCCATAATAAGGATTATAGTATATTGGGGTCTATAGTGGGGTCCCCCTATTTTGAGAAACTGCCATATGTTGGTTCAGGACGACGACTGCTGTAGACTTCCCTGGTGGTTAAGGGAGAGTGTGGGAGTGGATCTCTAACCCACATCCCGTTAGTCATGGAGCCCTCCGATCCCTTGGGAGTATATAGGTATCCTTTTATAAATGCCCTTAAAAGGAGGATGGTTATTGATCATGGGTCGACATCATCAGATTTTTTAGTTTCCCCTCTCCTATTGTACTTATATGGGGAGTTTCCAAATTAGGGCTACCCTTTTCGGGTTGCCTGTAACAGGGATGATCATATATTGGAGTCTATGCCTGGGTCTTTCTATTTATGAAAACTACCTTATTTTCTCCCCCACTCTCCTGTAAACATTGGTGAGTTGAAGTGAGCATGTGAGTTCCGGGCTTTTACCCTACACCCTAAACCCTAAGGCTGTTAACCCCTCAACCTTGAGCAGAGGGGAGATCCTCAAATTAACATATTCGGGTTATCCGGGGGTTATATAGGGCTCACGGAAAACAAGATTGAAACTACTATTTAGGGTTTAAGGCTTTGGGTTTAGGGACTTGGAGGTCCCTGAGTTAAGGGTTTAGTTTTCAAGGTCTAGGGTAACTAGAACCCAACGAAAATCGTAGTTGTAACCCAGGTAGACCTACAAACATCTATCTTCCTAAGGTCACCAGGGGCTTTTTGGTGGGTGCGAAGCTCCAGTTGCATTGTCTCACCTGTTCGGTTTGGGTTTGAGTGGCTTTGGGTTTAGGATTCAGAGTTCGAAGTGTATTGGTTTGGGGCCAAGAGCTTTGGACACAGGCTTTCAGAGTTTTGGGGAGTTTGGATTCAGGGTTGAGAGCTGCATTTCATGTATCTCCTTGCTGCACACAGCCCGGTACGAACGCGCAGGCAAAGGCTCAGGAGAAGAGCTGCGCCATAAGGAAGAAAGTCTAAACTCCTTAACAAGCGGGTTATATAGGGGATTATATCGGGTTTTAGGGTTTAGGGACCTTAGATGGGGGGTTATGTATGGGATTATATAGGGGACGATTATAGGGGTTATTAAGGGGGATACTAGGAGTTTAGAGTATGGTTCATAAGCAAGAAAGTGTTCAGCTATGGCCAATCCAGGAGATGAGTTTCGGCAGGGTGTTCATGGCTTATAGCAATTTTGCTTGGAGGTTGCAACATGGAAATCCGTACTCCTAGTCATTTCATTCCCCCGTCTACACCCCTTCTACACCCCTTCTACCCTCCCCCTCACACCCCCTCTCACCCCCGCTTGACCTGGGACCCCAGTTTTGGGAACTACCCATGGCTGGCTATGGTAAGACACTGATAGCTCCCACTTGCATCCGGATGGTCGCCAATCTGGTCGCCTGCAGGCTTGGCTACTCGTTTAGGGGTTAGGGTTTTTAGGGTTTAGGGTTTAGGGTTTAGGGGTTTAGGGTTTAGGGTTTAGGGCACCCCAGCCTCCAAAATCAAACCCTAAACCCTCAAACCCAAACCCTAAACACTAAACCCTATGATTAGACTAGCAATTGTCTCTTACCTTGTTCCAGGGCATAGGGTCAGCAAGAATCTTCGTTGTATACAGGCATGAAAAAATTCAGCATTCAGGGTTGCGGGGTGTAGCCTTAAACCCGAAACCCTAGCCCTAAAGTGCGTGGGGTTCAGGTTTAAACATGCGCGTTCCAAACCCCTGGGAGGATCTAAAAATTAGATCCCCTATATAGACCCATTAGAACCCCTATATAATCCTTATATAATTTCCCATATGGTTCTAGGGGCTCTTGGGGGTCCGGGTTGTGGTCACGGTTTTTTGACCTTGAGCTGGCTTCAGGGTGCTTGGAGTTCCGTCTTGTGGTGTTTTAGGGTTACGGTATGGGGGTTTCGGAGTTGCGGGTGCAGGGTTTAGTGTTTGGCGTGCTGGAGTTGATGGTTCTTGTGTGCATGGTTCCGAGTTTTTGGTCTACTGTTTGGGGTTTAGGGTTTTGTGTTTGGGTTTAAGAGCTTTGGGTCTAGGATGTTCGGTTTAGGGTGTGCGCCTAAACCTTAAACTCTAAGCCCTAAACCCTAAACCGCACTTTTCACAGCTTGATTGAAGCTGCTGCGACTCCAAGGCACGGATTTGTGGCGACAGCTCTTGTGCTGGATGCTGCTTGGATGAAGCGTTACACAGATATCTGAGCTATAGTCTAAGTCTAAGCTCTTTAAATGGGGTTATAAAGGGGAGTAGTATAGGGGTTGGGAAGGGGGATGCTAGGAGTTTACACTACAGCTCATACGGGTTTTATAAAAATGGGGGGATCATAGCAGGATTATGGGATCCAGGGTATGGTGGTCACAGGGTCTACCTCCGGGATCAAGGTTTGGGGCTCATTTTAGCAGCCTGTGATTGCAGGACTTTGTTTTAGGGGCGGGTGTTGAGGGGGGGTTCTCAAGATAGGTGTACCACTTCAGGGACCGTGAGGATGTTTACGTAGTGTTTGCATAAATTGATCAACGTCGAAGCGGTTGGAGAGATTTCGGAACAGCGGGCACTACAAGGTCTCAAGCAAAGGAACTTTCATTCCGTGTGACAATGTTTTGGGAACCCAAGTAGGAGGCCATGTGGAGCGGTCTTTGTGGAAGGCCATGGATGTCTGTGAGACATGAAGAACCTCTAGCTCCCTAAACTCTAAATAGAGCCCCTATATAACCCGAATAAAGCCCTACATAACCCTAATATTACCCCTATATAATCCTAACATAAAACCCCTATATGACCCCAATATAACCCTAATATAACCCCTATATAGCCTTGGAACCCCAAGCCATCCAGGTTTGGGGTTCAGGGGTCGGGCACACAACAACTTTCAGAACACAGACTTCCGGAGCAAGCTGTGCAATCTGTATGTAAGCTCACATTTTACTATAGACCCTAAACAGGACAGCTTTTCGCAACTAAGGGAATTGCATGCAATTGCATTCCGGAGGATCCAAGGTGCATCTGTCCTGTCTGGGTGTTGAGCATCTAGGTGGTGGCTCACATCTTATCTATATGGGTTATTCTCAGAATTTACGGACCCTTTTTGGGTATGAAGTATATTACGGCACCTAATATCTAAGGGTACCAAACTGGGACCCTAATTTTGGGAACTACCCATATGACCCCAAACCAGAGATCTTTCTTCAACCAAGGAAATGGATGGCCTCAGATATGCTCAAGCAGTGCTGGGCCATGTTGACTCCCACTGTTCCTGGCTGAGGGTATAGAAGCCTATTGTTTGGAGTTCCGGTCTTCTTACGCTGTGCATGTGTCCTGGTGGAAACTAAGGCCACTAGCCCCATAATGCGCCAGCAGCAGTATGCCAACAAAACATTCACCCCACATTCGCTGTAATTGCGGTGGACCGGCCTAGTGGAAGTTTGTGCACAAGGTCAAAGTAATGATCAGCCGCATCAGGTTTTATGGCGTGCCTCTCAGCCTGCGACGCTGAAGCACTAGCATCCCTAAACCCTAAACCCTAAGTCGCACTCGCGATGCCTGATGTTTCTTGAGTTTCCTATCACTGCTCGTTTCCGCTGGGCCAGCTTGCATACTGCAGCTATGTTGATCAGAAAGCGCCGCGGCGGGCAAACAGGAGGTGCGTACTGTTTGAAACAGAGGTACCGTTCTGCCCCATGTGGGAAAGTCTAAATTCTTCTTTGGGTGATGGTATGGCGGGGTTGGATGGCTTCGCACAATACCTTCCACACGTTGGCAAAGCTGGGACCCGCGCCCCAAGCATGCGAATACCCCCCCTCATAGGTCTGCCTTGCTTAAGTTTCATAAAGACCCTTAAACCCTAAACCCTAAACCCTAAACCGCGTGTTCCCATCTTTCAAAAATGGACATCCTGGGAGGCCTGCTCTCCAGGTGCTAAGTGCCAGCTTCAAGGTCAAGTGGTCGGTGTTCATGCGGAGGGAATAGGCGGGAACAGGATGTGCAACTGGAGTTGCCAAACTGGCATCGAGCTGGCCGCGCGGATCCCAGGAGTCGAGCTTTGGCAAAACATGAACCAGCGTGTTCTGTAGGTACCTTGTGCATAGCCAAGGCGGGCCTGGATTTAGGGATTGCCAACGTCTTGAGCCTGATCAAGTCGCCTGCGCTTACTTCTTCGAAGTCCCTGGCGGCCATGGGGCACAAGTTGACATGCCGGTGCCGCAGTCCTGAAACCTTCATGACAAATGATGACCCCCTCACGGCCTTCGTGCTCTGTGAGCCTAGCGTTCGAATGTCCGATCGGCAGAGCGCAGAAGGCAGCTATAAATTTGCGCTTGATACTTGACTTTTGCTCCGTGTCTTCTTCGAGGCCTCGACCCTAAACCCTAGACCCTTGAGCCTGAAGCTTAAACTCCTTAAAGGGGATTATATAGGGGATTATATAGGGGCTACTATAGGGCTTATTAAGGGGGATACTAGGAGTTTAGACTACAGCTCACTTGAGCCTAAAGCTTAAGCCTCATGAAGTGAAATCCTTTCGGCTGCTAGCTCCGTGGTCTCAGTGTGACCAGTGGGCTTGATCTTGTGCCGGAAAGCTAGCCTTGTCAAGTTCTTTATGGGCCCTGGGCCTTAAACCCTGGACTCTACAAGCCTGAACCCCAAACCCTAAACCCCTAGGGCTTGTTGGGTGCCTTCAAGGCTCGTTTGGGGGCACGTAGTGAGGTTCTTTAGGCAGACGGCCTCTGCCAGTAAGGCTTGAGCCCTTCATTGGGGCCAACCTTGATTGAGGGGTTCAAGGTTTTAGAGGTTGTTCTTTTTTGTTTGGGGGTTCCAGGGCTTTCGAGTTTTAATCCTGAACCTTAAGCAAACCTCGAACGGCTGTTGTCTTTGATTCGGAGGCTATGCTACTGCTGGCTTGGACGCCCTGAACCCCAAAAGCTGAAATTCGAATGCCCATGTGAGCTACAGTGGAAAATTCCTTAAAAGGGGGTTATATAGGGGATTATGTGGGTATAGAGCCTTTGTAGAATGCTCCTGTAAAGGGATCAGATCTGTAGAGCCGTGTAGAATTCTCATATGCTCCCTTCAAAGCGGCTCGTTGGTTGCTTTTCATGTGGCTCGGGCTGGTGATCCCCCTTGCAGTTCAGGGTTGCGGTTTGGGGTTTAGGATTCTAGGAAATATCGCGCTCAACATTTGGGAAGTTGGCGCTGGGAGCGCGAAACTTGAGGGGGTGCCTGCATGAAAGCGCAGCTACCCTTTGCTACTCGGCGAAGAGACAGTGATGCACCATGATGGCTTCTGTGAGGCTAAGCGCTGCAACTTCATAGCCTTCACAAGATTAGGGGTTTCTTTTCGGGGCCCCTAGAATAAGGATCATAGAATTTTTGGGTCTATATTGGGGTCCCCATATTTTGGAAAACCAAATTTAGAAGATAGGCCCAGCCCACCTTCCAGTGCCCCCAGCAGAACTCTTACAAACCCTTCTTGGGTTTAGGGTTACGGGTTAACCCTCAAACCGAACCGAAATCACTCCACTTGCTTTGAGGGATTCACCTGCGCATGGCCGTACCTTTTACTTGAGCTGCCCAATTGCTGCCCATCGATTTTTCCGACCCATCACTCTCGGCTATAAATTCAAGACCATAGCCAGTTTGCTGCGCGGTTCTTTCGGCATTCTCTTTTTGTTGTCAGAACTGAATCCAGCAGTGGATACAACAGGCTGGCCCGCAAGGTGGTCTGAGATGACCAGCTGGTGAAGCAATATTCCGTTGCGGTTTCTTGCAGCAGTCTTGGCTTGGAGGCGGTATCTCAGCGGCTAACTGTGCTTTATTCAAGACAGCCTTAGCCGGTGCTGGTGGAGTTCGCTGACGACACATGTGAGTGAACGAGCAGTCGAACATGTAGCAAGCAGCCTCCGCGAGTACTGAGCGACATACTCGCTCGACGTGCATGCTTGAACAAATGATTGCGTGCTTGATCGTGCGCAGTGTGCACAAGCGTAGCACGCACGTGAGCACAAGAAGCTGACTCGCGTGCAAGAGCGAGGAGTCAAGCATCCAGGCAGCGCACCCCAAGGCGTCGCGGGAATTTCTTGAGCTCACGCAGGCCAATCTCCGCAACAGCGGTTTGATCCCAAACCCGTTCCCACTGGACCCCAAATCTGCACCCTTTGGGTTTGTTTCGGCGTTAAAGCCCATCTTGGAACTGGTCTCACGGAACGGCAGACCCCCAAGAGATCCTTGAATGGAGCAACCGCAGACTGACCAACCTCGTGTCCTGTTGCATTGTTGCATGCTCTTCATAGTCCTTGCTTGCCCTGTCAGGGGCTCAGAGCCCTCTCAGAGATTGATTTCTATTGTTTAAGGTCCCGTGAAGCTTTCACGGTGGGACATTCACCCATGTCTCAGCGCTGCGTATGCACCCTCAGCGTGGGACACCGTCACTTTGTGCCCACTTGCTCGCTCCTCTGTCTTCTCCTTCAACTGTGGACTGCAGCACAGTCTGTCGAAAAGGAAGACAGCATTGCCGCAACTGCCTCGTGGAAAAGGATCCTAGGCTCGTCTCAGCTGCACACTCCAAGCCGGTGCTCCACAACCTCCTAGTCCATACAGACCTTCCCACAATTTCGGGATGCGAGCTCCTGTTCCTTGTCCACAGGTTTTCTGCACACTCTGTCCAAAAGGCACAAAGGGTAGGTTTCCTAGATAGGGGACCCCGATATAGATGCCCAAAGTGCTACCAGCATGGTACTCCTGTGGAAAGCATCGTTTCAACCACCTCTGGGTCCCAGAGGTATATAACGATGATAAGGGTAGATGGGAGTCCTTCTTAGGGATTATATACGTCAAATGCCTGTTTTTAGGGTATGTGGGGGTCCTCCTTCGGGATGAGAGCCCTCAGGCCTCCCACTTGTTTCAATGCCCAGCGCGGGTCCCAAGCGAGTGTCCGGCTCACTCGGATAGCACTTTTCTGTATTTGCCCAGCATGCCTTGCTAAATGGGTAGGGGAATAAGGAAAAGGAAATGATACGCCTGTATAACCTTGTATTCCAGTATTTCCCAACATAGATTTATTTTCCAATATATATTGTAGAGCAACAAGTGAAGGGCCGCGCTGAGCTTGCCTTTCCAAAGGCCTTGCCAATCGAATACCATCCGGAACCCATGTGCTTCAATCTGGAGTTGGGGCAGTTGCCATGTCTCAAGCCTTCTTTTGCTTTTGGAGGAACCTCCTCCTTCATGCCTGGTTGTACAGAAGCAAAGTTCTCCGTCATGGACATGGTGGGGTTGGGCTCAGGTGGGGTCTAATATGAAGGTGCATGGTGCTTGTGCAAAAGTTCCCTACACCCAAAACCGCAAGCCCTAAACCCTCAACCTCATACAAGGCAAGCCCTAAGCCCTAAATGCTATGCCTTACATAGGCGGGGAGCCTAAGCAAAGCTGTCCTCTCACGGGAGGGGACTGGACCAAGATGCCATACACAGTGAAGCGGTATGCGTGCCTTCGCCATCCATGCAGTTCAGGTACATGCGCCTGTGCCTGCACCAGGGTCGTGTTTGGACTGCTTCCGTTTAACTACTTGATGGCTTCTTCACTCTTAAAGGCAGTGTGACAGAAGGACTGCCTCTGGCCACGGTTCACATGCAGTTCGAAGATTCCCTTAACCAGAGGGGTCTGATACTAGTGGGGGTTAGATCTAGACTCGTCTAAAATTCAACCCATTTAAAACTGCCCCCTGTAGCGCTTGCCCTAGCTTGAATTGGGAGAGTTTGGGTCTTCAACCCGTGCCAAGTTGACAGTACCTTTTCCTCACGCATCTCGATGTAAAGAGTCTGCCTGCAGCTACGCGGCTATCGACTTGTGGGCAGCCAACAGGCCCAAAGCAGCGGCGTCAGCAGCAGCAGCTTTTAATCCTGGCTCGGCTGTGTCTCGTTTGAGGTTCTTTCCTGCGGCTGATACGCAATTTCTCACGGTCTGTCAAAGCTCTTCAATCGGACGTCATTGGAACGTTTCTGGTCAAACATGCTTACCGTGCTCTGTTTTGCAGCACTTGAACTAGCTTGAGACTGGACGTCGGAAGCCCAAATGAAGCTAGACGGGGGAGATATGCTCTTCAATTTGAAGACTGTCGCAGTACATTCTCTGCATCTCAGCTAACTTACCTGAGTTGCAACTTGTGGAGCTCGGACCCTGCGTTGAAAGGTCACTAGATGCTACCTCCGCATGCTGCTTTGCTCGGAGGCTCGGAGTGAATTCACACTCGCGCTGCGCTGATGGGTCATCTTTGGGAACACGTGCCCAGCGATGATACGCGGCGTGCGCGTTTCACATTCAAGCGGTGGAGGTATGTTGGCAAGACATATGGGAAAACGAGATGTCGGCGTAAAATGCACGCGTGGGCACGGCAGAAGCTCGAGCCAAGTTGCGTTCCGGCATAGTAATGAGGTGCACATGCCTTTGACGCTTGCGCAGTGCAGGTGCGCTCCACACCCATGTCTCCAAAGATTGCACCAGATTCGTTTTTGCAAGTAGTCGCTGCACGCAATTTGGCAGGCTAATGGCTTCTTCGCTTGTAGATGCGGCGTGACGGAATGAATGCCTGTGGTCACCGTTTGGCAGCTCAGCGCATGCATGTGATTTGCCTGCCAATGTTGCCTCAAGCACACACTGGCAGAGGTTTGAAGTCTTTGCGACTCATACTTCGTGTCTCTTGTTGCTACAGCTCCTGTGCCTTAAGCCAGCCGGCTATCGACTTCTGTGCGCGTCCGATCGGCGGCAGCAGCTTTCAATCCTGGTTGGCACACGCCGTGTGTTTGAAATCAAGTCGTGTCAGGTGTTCATGCAGTAGCTGCTTCGTCGGCATGGCGCGACGAGGGTAGAGTCGCGTGTAGCACCTGCAACATTGGTGGCAAGGCAACAGATGCTTGCATAAAGTGAAGGGTTGGGCGCTGCAGGAGCTGAAGCCAAGTTGCATTCGGGCGAGGGGCACCTAAGATTGATGGAGACGCGGATGCTTCTGACAGCTGCGCTGTTAAGGCATTCTACACACCCGCCCATGAAGTATTTCGCCAGGTTCACTTTTGCAAGTAGTATCAAGTAGTCAGTATGGCTGATATGGTAGGCTAATGGCTTCTTCGCTTGCAGATGCGGCGTGACGGAATGAATGCCTGTGGTCACCGTTTGGCAGCTCAGTGCATGCATGTGATTTGCCTGCCAATGTTGCCTCAAGCACACACTGGCAGAGGTTTGAAGTCTTTGCGACTCATACTTCGTGTCTCTTGTTGCTACAGCACCTGTGCCTTAAGCCAGCCGGCTATCGACTTCTGTGCGCGTCCGATCGGCGGCAGCAGCTTTCAATCCTGGTTGGCACACGCCGTGTGTTTGAAATCAAGTCTTGTCAGGTGTTCATGCACTAGCTGCTTCGTCCGCATGGCGCGACGAGGGTAGAGTCGCGTGTAGCACCTGCAACATTGGTGGCAAGGCAACAGATGCTTGCATAAAGTGAAGGGTTGGGTTCTGCAGGAGCTGAAGCCAAGTTGCATTCGGGCGAGGGGCACCTAAGATTGATGGAGACGCGGATGCTTCTGACAGCTGCGCTGTTAAGGCATTCTACACACCCGCCCATGAAGTATTTCGCCAGGTTCACTTTTGCAAGTAGTATCAAGTAGTCAGTATGGCTGATATGGTAGGCTAATGGCTTCTTCGCTTACAGATGCAGCGTGATGGAATGACAGCCTGTGGTCTCGGTTGGCAGCTCTGTGCATCAGACTTGTCTTGCAGAGCTACGCCATGCAAAGCTTCTCAGAGGTCTGAAGTTTTTGCAGCTAATATTTCCTCATTCGTCTTGATGAAGCGCCAACTTGCAATGTCATTTTGCACGTCCGATCGGCGGCAGCAGCTTTCAATCCTGGTTGGCACACACCATGTGTTTGAAATCAAGTCTTGTCAGGCGTTCATTCACTTGCTGCTTCACGCGCATGGTGTGACAAGGGAAGAGTCGCGTGTAGCACCTGCAACACTGGTGGCAAGGCAACAGATGCTTGCATAAAGTGAAGGGTTGGGCGCTGCAGGAGCTGAAGCCAAGTTGCATTCGGGCGAGGGGTGGCTAAGAGGTCGGGCGCAGTGATGGCGTGCGTTGCCATGCAAGGGAAAAAGAAGTTGCATTCTTTTCCATTGAGGTCGCCTCTCAACAGCCAAGCACGTTCAACCGCTGCACGGGTGATTCACACACATGGTCACCTGGCAGCAGCCACTGTACTGGCGGCTGCTTCACACTTGCAGGCAGCTTGACGTAATGACGGCCAGTGGTCACGGGTTGCAGGCAGCTCTTTGCAAGCATCCGACTTGTCTTGCAGTGCTGCTCCAGGCGTACGTTGGAAAGGCCTGAAGTCTTTGCAGCAAATATTTCGTCATTCGTCCTGATGGAGCGCCAACTCAGGATGGAGTTTTGGGCATCTGATCGGCGGCAGTAACTTTCAAACCTGGTTCACATGCCGTTTGTTTGAGGTCTAGTCTGACCAGGCCTTCGTTCAATAGATGCTTGGCCAGCATTGTGTGACGAGAGTAGAGCCACGAGTAGCACATGCGACGCTGATGGGAACGCGACTGATGTTTGCGTGAACTGCAGGCTTGGGCATCGCAGGAGCTGAAGCCAAGCTTCATTCGGGCAAGGGGCGGCTAAGATGTCGTAGTGATAGGGCGCACATGATTTTGACAGCTGTGCAGTTCGGGCTTTCCACACGCACCTACGCTTTCAAGGATTTCGCCAGGTTTAGGTTTGCAAGTGCGCGGCAGCGAAAGCCCCTCTTGTGGGGATTGCTCGCCCGCGTTAGCTTTCACGGCAATGATGTGTGCGATAGCTCGCCGAAGTAATTTTGATCGTTCTCGTAGCGATCGTTTTTGCGTTAGCTCATTCTAACTCCGTTTGCCATTGCATTGCTTGACCTAGAAGATTGCCACCAGGGTTCTTAACCATGAAGCTCCTTGGTGAGAAGTAGGCACTGGAAGTTCGGGGTAGTGTCGCGATAAATCGCTGTCAGCGCCGCGTCAGTTCTGGTACCAGCCAATTCTCTTAGATAGTTGCCCTCGCAGGCCGAACGCTCAGATTCGTTTTGGTTCACTGCTGCCAATGCAGTCCCGCGCATTGCAGACGTGAGGTTACGGTTGAAAGGCGCGCGTAAGCGTGGTGGTTTTTACTATGGTTATGTCAGTAAAAAAAAGCTTGTGCAGCCAAATATCAGTCGCGATAGCTCGTGCCAGTGTAAATCTAGAAGTTTGCGCAGCTGGAGCTCATTCCTGACGGCAGTTAGATCACGGATCACGACAGGCGGCGGCGATGGCACAATAAACAAGAACAGCAGGTTGAAAGGGTTCAAGCCATGGATCTTTGATGCGGCAGGCTGATATGGCTTCTTCGCTTGCAGACCCACCGTGACGGAATGACCTCCTATGGTCAGCCTAAGAGCTAAACCCCAAACCCTAAACAGCTCTGTGCAAGCATCCGACTGCTGAGCACGAGTTCAGTGAGTTACAGTTCTTTCCCGGGGTTTAGGGCTTAGGATTTGGGGGTTTAGGGTTTAGGTGAGTCCGCAGTCTTTTCCAAGCTGACTGGACGCAGCAGTTACAAGTTTTGCAGTAGCAGCTGCTTGATGGAAGGCTCTTCCTTTGAGAGGATCTAGCCACACTGTTGCCTTCTTAACATCTGAATGATGCCAGTTGCAAGGACCAGACCACTTCTTCAGCGAGGCTGCCTCTCAGCAGTCCAGCACGTTCGACAACTGCGCGAGGCATTGCAGATGGTCACCTACTTGCTACCTCAGCAGGAGCCAGCAGCCACGGTACTAGCGGCTTCTTCACTTGCAGCCGGCTGGACGTAATGACAGCTGATGGTCACTGGTTGCAGGCAGCTAGGTGCAAGCATCCGACTTGTGTTGCAGTGCTGCTCCAGGCGCACATTGGCAAAGGTCTGAAGTCTTTGCAACTCATATTTCGTCATTCGTCCTGATGAAGCGCCAACTCAGGATGGAGCTTTGGGCATGTGATCGTGATCGGCAGCAGCAACTTTCACTCCTGGTTCACATGCCGAGATCTATTCTGGTCAGGCCTTCATTCAGTAAATGCTTCGCCACTATTGTGCGACGAGAGTAGAGGCGTGTGTAGTACCACGGTGATGAGGCGTGCGTGATTTTGACAGCCGTGCAGTTCAGGTACACGGTACAGGCACCGAGGCCTTGTTGGGCTTTAGCATGTTCACGTTTGCAGGTGTCCTTTATGTCTGATTCGGCAGGCTGATATGGCTTCTTCACTTGCAGATGCAGCGTGACTGTGTGACGGCCAAAGGTTGCGGTTTGCTAGCAGCTCTGTGCAAGCATCCGACTTTCCGTGTGTCACTGCTGCAACCCCACATTTGCAGAGGACTCAATTGCACGAAGCCTAAGCGTCACACATGGTCACCTGGCAGCAGCCACGGTACTGGCGGTTTCTTCACTTGCAGGCAGCATGACGCAATGAGAGCCAATGGTCAAGGGTTGCAGGCAGCTCTGTGCAAGCATCCGACTTGTGTTGCAGTGCTGCTCCAGGCGCACATGGGCAAAGGTCTGAGGTCTTTGCAACTCATATTTCGTCATTCGTCTTGATGAAGCGCCAACTGAGCATGGAGTTTAGGGCAGGTGATTGGCGGCTGTAACTTTGAATACCGCTTTACACGCCATGTGTTTGATATCTACCTATATAACCCCTATAAACCCCTTTAAAGGTACCCCAGGATTTAAGGTGTAGATGCGCAGAGATCAGGCTGATGGCTCCTTCACTTGCAGACGCCGCATGACGGAATGATGGCCAATGGCAGCCAGCTCTGTGCAAGCATCTGGCTTGCCCTGTAGCGATGCTGCACCCTAAACCCTAAACCCTAAACCCTAGCACACATTGGCGGAGGACCTTGGCAGAAGGCAGCACCATCTTTTGCACATCGCATGTTGCGTGATGGTGACCCGTGTGTTCTTTGCCCAAACCAACATGCCTTAGGAGGCAGCAACCACGATGCTGGTTTGCGGTTGGATGCAGGGTCCCCGCTTATGCCACAATATGCTCCTATACACAAATTTGCAAGAGTAAGAGGTATTCTGCGACAATCAAGGACTGGCAAAAAGGTTTGACGTCCCGCAACTGGGTCGGTTTAGATTTAGGGCTTAGGGCGGTTGCCCCAAGATACTATAAGTCCAGGTTTTGGGGTTTTAAGGCTTAGGGCTGGGGGTTTAGGGGACTCGCAAAGAAGGACCTCTAGTCTTTTGAAACCGCCACACGTGAACTCTTCCCTCCATCCGGCTCCATCCTTTAAATCAAATGTTGCCTCCGTTCGCTTCTGCCTGTGCTGTTGTTCTACATAGGCTTATGCGGAACAACGTTTTTGGGCTCTTAGCTCCTGCAAGGAGGCCAGTGGCACTGGGTTGAAGGGAAAGTTGAGGCCTACATGGCCCTGAGACACCTGCGCACTTGTGCCCTTCCGATGTCGTAGCCTTCGTGCTCCGTTTGCTGAAGCTGGGTTGGCGATGTAACCAGCCACTTGGAGGCAACGCCTTGCCAGGACCTGGTGTCTGGGTGTGTTCTGTTGTGCCCCTATGATGCAGTACGGAGCTCCGTTGTGGACCTCAACGAGCGGATTCGACTCATGGCCGGCCGACAGCCTTTGATGTCTACTCTAACCCCAGGCGGCAAGATGCCATTGAGCAAAATTTGCACTCGCCTCACAGGCTGGGACATGTTGGTAAGTGTAGTAGCTCAGCCCGTGGTGCGGCGCCTTCCGTCCGTGGTGGTGGGTGACTTCGGCCGCGGTTCATACTGTGTCGGTGCCGCCTTCGCATCCGCCTTCGTCGCTTTCCCTTCTCCACACTTCAGAGGCCAGACATCGTTTGTCACTATCTCAGGCGACGCTCCTGCAGCGGGTCCGGTGCGGGTGGCACATCAGCTGGCGTGTCATGCCTCGTTGGTATTGTGGTGCGGGTCAACGTAGCAGTTGAAGTTTTCAGCGCCAGAGGCTTGTGTGCTTTTTGGTGCTTTCCCTCCCACGAGATGCGCTAGCCTGCAGCTGCAGAAGTCACGCCTCTGCCGCCAGGATAGCTGAATCACCAGGCTGGCGTGGCCACCTCTCCAGAGCTCTCACCTTGTAGCTGACATGCCTTGTTTCTACAGTTTGCATTGGTCTTCACGGTCCTTCAAAGTTTTTGGGGTGTCCTCGGCCCCAGGCATGTCATCTGCAGATATCATGCGCACATAAACCTCTCGAGTGAATTTGAACTGAAAACATTAACCCCTAAATCCCTCTGTGTCTGCTTTGGATTGACCAAGCCGACCTGCTTTCAGAAGCTGTTTTCCAGTTCCCAAGGGGGGCGTAGGACCTTAGGATTTGGGCTGGGGTATAGGCCTTACCCCAAAACCCAAAACCTAAACCGTCAACTTCTCGCCGCCTGGTTTCAGAGACGATCCCTGTACAAGCCCCTCCCGAACCGTTTTGATCGCTGTGCAGGCGCCACGAATCCCTACAACCCTTCTTTTTTCAGGACATGACGTGAATCAGCCTCTGATACGCCGCCTGTGAAAACTCTCGTCTGTTTGCTTAGAAGATATTCATGTCACGGATGAAGATAATCTCTAAACCTTAAACCGCGTGCTTTGTAAGTCGATGTAAAAGGGACAGGAGGAGTAATGTCATGTATATCATCACCTGTACCCATGGGCGTTTCCAAAACTTGGGGGAGCCTTCTGACAGTGTTAAAGGGGTGACAGGGGTGTGTCGGGATACATGGAGATATGTAGTGTAAAGGATCTTCAAAAAGGTACGGGTCCTTGGTTGGCAGTCCCCATTCAGGATTTAGGCTTTAGGGGTCCACATTCAGCCCCCCTACTTCCATGTTCTTACTCGGGAAACGTATTGTTAACTGTCGAATTGTATACTACTTAAGCTGCTTCCATCTTTTTATGCTGCAACAGAGTAATGTCTTACACATACCTTCCTAAACCCTAAACCCTAAACCCTAGGCTACACAGGAACGCTATCTGAGTTGGAGACGAGCCAGCTTTCTCCGCAAGCTACACAGGTACAAGAAAGTTCCTTCCGCGAATCCTAAAGCCCAGACTCAGAGCTTCAACCCTTTGTTTTTGAACTCGGATTCTCCTCTAAGGTAATCAGCTCGCAGCAATATTTTGGGTGCTGAATGCGAAGGATGTCTTGGGAGGGTTGAGGGGTTAGGGTGAATAATCAGTGGCAACAGTATCTAAAGCCTCAGCAATGGGGTTCTCTAGGTACGGAAATCTAAGATCTAGCTGAGCAATATCCTTCTTAAAATCACAAGTACAGACACCATCTACCCCGGAATCCGGGTTCGTAAACCCCTCAGGGTCCCCCCAATCACCATCTGCCCCCAGGGTCCCCAGGGCCATTAAGTATGAATTTCCTTTGACCCGCCCGCTTCATGGTTGTTTCGCAAGATCTTACCCTCAACTCTAAACCCTAAACCCTAAACCCCAAACCCTAAACTCTAAACCCTAAACCCTAAACCCCTGTCAGTATGTCGTGCAGACGTAAAAGGCCGTTGTAGAAAAAAAACCCTAAACCCCAAACTCTAAACCCTAAACCCTAAACCCCCAAACCTAAGGTCCTTAGCACAGAAACCCGACACTCCTCCTGGAATGCATCCCCAGAGCGAACCAATGTATAATCTACGATAGTATACTATATAATACTATATACCATAGTATATTATTGTAATATGCCAAAGTATGTTTATTGTCTTATATAGTATTATATAGTATAATACTATACAAGATTATAACATATTTTGGTATATTATAATAATGAACTATAGTATGCTGCAAGCTTTCCACTGTTCATCCCTGTTCGGTTTGTGCACTCTTGTCCTTGGCTCAGCGAACAGGGTGGCTGCGGTTAGATGTGTGGAGTTTGAATTTTCGCTGTCTCAAGGTAGGCTAAAAGCATGTTTCATTTCAGCCTCGCAACTTCAGGATTTGCTTGTGGCTTCACCTGTTCTTGCACTTAGTGGTTAAAAGGCTTCAAAAAAAAAGGCTTGGGCCCCGAGAATACCCGGTAGAACGGAGAATTGCGGCCTTGCGGCAGACCGACTCCAACGTTCCCAGGCGGGCGGCTATTGCGGTCAAGGGTTTACCTAGGGGTTCTATAGGGATGTATAGGAGTTATATAGGGTTAGTTAGGGATTACATAGGGATACTGCCTCGACAATGGAGAACCAAATGAAAGAGAGCATGGAAGATAAGATAGAAACTTGGGTTTATAGGGGAAACGGGGGGTTTAGGGTTTACTTATCTCTGGTCAGCAAGGAATGACGGAATGGAAGAACCTGGTAATTTCCTGTTTCCATATTCTTTTCCAGTGCCCCGTTCACTGCTGACTGGAGGCAAGTTGTCGGCCAGGCGTCAGCGACCCAAAACCCACAAAACCCTAAGTTCCCTAAAGCCTAAACCCCTAAAGCCCTAAACCCTGAGCCCCACACCCTAGGCCCCTGCAGGAACTGGTTGGCTATAAGGTTCCTTCTGGGGCTCTTTCTCTTGTCTTAGGGCCTAAACTCTAAATCCTAGGATCTTAAGGTGCCACAGCTTCTTGATGATAAGAGAATTTTGGGCAACTTAGGACCACAGTTCCCATCATAATACGGGTCCCTATGTGAGCTATAGTCTAAATCCCTTAAAGGGGTTATCGAGGGGATTATCTAGTGCTATTACTATAAGGCTTATCAAGGGGGATACTAGGAGTTTGGACTATAGCTTATATAACTTTCCCCGCGTTTTAGGAACAGTACTTGACGCCAAGTCCCATGTGACTATTGACTATCATAGAGTCCCAATCTTGGGGGGCCGGACCAGCCTCCGCTTTCCAAGATCAAGGGTTTAGGGTTTAGGGCAGTTAGGGCGCCGTTCTGAATTCTCTTTTCCATATGATTCTCCATGATAAGGCGTGGGGTCACCAAAAGCCCCTTACTCCATCAACCTTTGGCAAACCCCTGAACCCGAAGCACTACCCTAAACCCCCAACCCTGAACCCTAAACCCTAAAAAGCCCTAAACCCTATCCTAAACCCTCAACTCTAAACCCTAAACCCAAACCCTGAACCCTAAATCCTAAACCCTAAACCCTGTCCTAAACCCTAAACCCTCAACCCTGAACCCTAAACCCTGTCCTAAACCTCTTTCGGAACCTCGTGTAACATGCAGCTGCAGGGGCCAGGAAGGTTTGCGGAGTTACCAAAGAAGTAGGGATCTGTTTGAAAGGGCTGTATGGGGTCCTAAAAGGGTTCTACAGGACATGTGGGGTGTAGGGTTTCCATGAATTAGAGGTCCCTTCGGGGGGTTTCTATGATGAGGGTTACTGTGTGTGGGCTTGTTAAAGGGGGCCAAAATTGGGAAACCCATCAAAAGGGCGCTTCTATTCACCAGAAAAGTAGCTATATGTTGCCAATGAAGATGGCTATTTTTCAGGTTGAGGTGTAGTAGAAGTTCTCTTAACAGGTATAGTTTCGGTTCAAATCTGGCGTAGTTGATGTAGCGCTGACGCAACCATACCCTTCTCAGTTTGAGTAGTAAAGGGTCTAGGGCTTGAGTTTAGGGTGTGTTAAAAAGCCAGAAGAGATATTTTGATGATTGTTCCCTGTAATCCTTGTATTCCTATAGCCTACGCTTCCTCAAATAGGTACTAGGTAGCATACACCATAGTCACCAACACAAATTACGTTCCTTTTCTCCTGTTGGTTACGGTGTCGTAGTTCTTAGCACATTTTTCTTGTTGGTTTAGCCACAAGCAACAACTTCTCAAACCTAAGCCTGAGACCCTAAGCCCTGAAGCCCAAGCCCTAAACCCCAATCCCTTACACCTAAACCTGCAAACCCTAAACCCCAATTTCATTGCCCCAAATCTTAAACGCTTAGCGATCTCAAAGCTTCACTCTGACCTCTCACCCCCTAAAGCTTTACAAGGCCAGACCGCGAGATTCGTGGAAATACTTTTTGATGGATTGTGTTTAGGGTCTAGGGATTTAATTAGATATGTCACAGTAAAACCAGAACGGTTTGGAAGTTCACGACGTTGCGAATGACATCTGGACGCGTCAGCACACGCATGTACAGCCAATTGGGGCAAAGCCAACATCTGCGCCACCTACAGCTGTGGGGCTCATTCGCTAAACCCTAAACCTTCTCAAAAGAGCCCCTGCATAATCCTCCAGCGGAACCATTCTAATCCTGAGATAGTCCGTTCGGGTCCCTGAGGCACACACTTCTTGAGAATCAGATTTCCCAACAGGGGATATCGGTTGTAATATAGGGTTCTAGTATAGGGTTATATGGGGCTATACATAAGGTTTGAGATTTCCTAAAATTATGGGTACCTTTTTTGGGGGTCCCCATAATAAGGATGTAGAGGGCTTTGGGGTCTATATCAGTGTCCTCTGATTTGGGGAAACCCTAAACCCTAAACCCCTAAACCCTAAACCCTAAACCCTAAACCCTAAACCTTATGCGACCGCTCGCCAAGGCAGAGGTCAGTTTGGCAGAGTCAGTGGGAACTTTCAGAAGCCGATTCATGTTCTTGACGAAGGATGGTTTACACTCCCCCAAATTAACATGGAAACCCATATAGCCCCATTTTAGAGGGACTGTAGTCTTTATAGGGCCCCTTTTGGGTTTCCATGTTAGTTTCTAGGAGTGTAGGGTTTAGGATTTCGGGAAGGATCTCGCAAAACTCTGAGGTCAATCCCAGAACCTAAGCCCCAAATCCCAATTCCCAAACCTTATGTTAAGCCCTAAATCTCAAATACCAAATCCCAAACCCTCAGGCCTAAGCCCTAAGCCCTAAAACCCAAAACCCTAAACCCAAAACCCTAAACCCCTAAACCATATGTAAGCCCCAAACAGCAAATCCATGAACTCCCCACGAAGCCGTCAGGTCCGCGAGTTTGGGCAAGCATGGCTCTGCAACTGGTAGCCCCGAAGACGGGGCAGGTGGGTCTTTGGGGGGTTTAGGGCTTAGGATTCAGGGATTAGGGTTTAAGGTTTGGTGTTTAGGGATTAGGGTTTAGGGTTTTAGAGATTAGGGTTTAGGGCTTTTGGTCAGGGATTTGGGGATTAGGGTTTAGGGTTTAAGGCTTGGGGTTTTGGGTTTGGGTTTTGGGTTTGGGTTTTGGGTTTGGGGGTTACATTATATAGGATTCAGGTTGTAGCTTCTGGGTTTTTGAATTTAGGGGCCAGTTTTTGTTTAAATCTTTGGCTCGGTTTAGATTGGTTACATATCAAATCAATGTGGAGAACAAACATGAAAGCCCTGTGCCATTGCCCTAAACCCTAAACCCTAAACCCCTAAACCCTAAACCCGTAAGTCCTAAACTCATGGAGCCCCAAAACCTAAACCCTAAACCCTAAACCTTGGAGGCCTCCGAATCCCAATTGCATGAGCAAAACCTTTTCTTTAAAAGAGAGCCTTTAAACGCACTCCTCCCCTGCCAGCATTTAGGGGTTGAGGCTGGGTGTTTAGAGTCTACGGTGTTCCGAATCAGGGTTTAGGGTTAATGTGTAGGGTTTAGAGCGTGAGTTGAGTTGAGGGTTTGGGGTTCCAGGGCTAGTATGCTATGGTGCGTGGAGGAAATCTTGCGCCGCTGAGGACCTTGCATTGTAAAGCACGAAGTATAGGTTCAACAGGAAAAGGGATCCCTAAACCCTAAACCTTAAACCCAACATTAAACGCAATGTTTATGGCTTCTGAGTTTAGGGTTCAGGGCTGAGTTTAGGGTTCAGGGCTGTGTGTTTCAGAGCTTTCAAGGGTTTTTTACCCGAAGCCAGGTCAAGCCAGTTATCAATACGTGGAAGTTGCCCACAACTAGGGGTCACTCTCGCGCTAGGGTTTACGATTTAGGGGTTCAGGACCCAACTTAAACCCTAAACCCTATCCCGTAGGAGCCCCCAACAATGGACCTAGTTTTGGAAGTCCCCACTCAAAGTAAACACGCACGCACACACGCAGACTGGCCTCCCCAAAAGCATGACCGAAGCTAAACCCAAGCTTCATCATTTAAAGCTCCGACCAAAAACATGAGTTTCTCAAGCAAGGGGCTCCTGGGAACCCAGGAGACATATCATGAGTGAGAGTATCAGGCGTCCTGATTAAAGGATCCACTGGACCAGTTTTCAGAATGAAAATGGAATTCCATGAAGCGCCCCTTTTCAAAGGACAGTGGTCTTTTTGGTGCTCCCTTCTGGGGTTCCATGCTAGTTTAGGGTTTAGGGTTTGGGAGGCGAGGATACCTCTTACGCTATTCAGGGTTCATGGTTATTCTTCGAATGAGTCATCTTCTGCAACTGCAACTGCTACTGTTGCTGTTCTTCTTTACACTATCATTGTTGTTTTCAGTATTCGTGTGTGCGAGAATTTGTGTCCTTAAGAATCCTTCATCCCTACCTAGAGGCCAAGTTTCATGTCTTTGGCTCAATGTTTAGGGGTTGGCCATAGGCCCCCCCCCAAACCCCTGAAGCCTACACCCGTAAACCACTAAGCCCTTGAGCCTAAACCCTGATTTGAGGCTCAGGGTTGAGAGCTGAGGCTTGCACGGGGTTTAGGCTGCAAAGCCACAAATGAACCGAAATTCCAGCCCCAAACCCCCACCCTCTAAGCACTAAACCCCAACCCTAAATCCAAGGGTGTTGTGAAGAACCGCTGCCGTGTATACCAAGCCTTGCTACCAAGCATTCCGAAGACCCCTGGGCAGCAGGAAAAAGGGCCCGACAAAAACAACAACCTAAATGCTAAACCTGCAGCCCGGAGCCCTAAGCCCAAGAAAATGAAAGCCCTGTAGGGTGTAGGACGCGCAATACTATAATGGGTTATAGGGCTTATATAGGGGTATAATATTTGGGGTTATAATGGGATAATGGAAAAGATAATGGAAGCTACTGTTTAGGGTTTAGGCTGAGGGTCTCAGTCTTATTTGGTCTGTCCATGATGCGGGAATTTTCATTATCGGATCCGGGCATGTAGGAGTGCATAAGGGTGTGTAGGGATGTGTCAGGTTAAAAGGGTTAAGGATTCAGAAGGGACTGTCATGGGGCCTGGGTTTTTGAGTGCCTAGATTCGCCTCATTTGTTGGTTCTTGCGTGCTTTACTGGATCTAGGGTTCTACGGTTCTTAGTATGGTATCTGGCGATTGTTCAGGCTTCCGAAATCTTTGAACGTTTATATTACGTATCCACTCGGGGAGACTGTCGCCTGATGTCTGTAGACGTCCAGAATGCCGGTTCTTTTGGATTTGGGAGTTTGCCTGAATCTTTCAAAACGGAATATCCAGTGCGTATTATTTTTGATCTGGCTATTATATTCAGCAAGGTAAGAATGCCGTCTCTTTTTTTTGTGGTTGTTTTTGCAAGATGAAGAGAATCAAGTGTTGGCTCTTAACTAGCCGGCTAGCCCTAAACCCTAACCCTTAAACCCTAAACCCTAAACCCTTAACCCTAAACCTGCAACCCTAAACCGTGAGGTAAACCTCCGGCTGCAGCCGACGAAGCTAATCTTTGGGAAGACCAGTACTCTGGCTTCTGAGTGTGGAGTTTTCGGGCATTTCGCCGGGTTGCTGTTATGGATTTTACATTACGTTGCCATAATTGGTATATGTAGTAAATAATAGGGTTTCCCCAATATAGTAACTTAATTTACGTTCCTGAACAGCAACCCAGTTCAGGTCTTGCAGGGCTTTTAGAGGTTCAGAGTGTAGAGTTTTTGGGACCCGCAGGGTTTGGAAATTGTGGGTTAGGGGTCCTAAACCCTAAACCCTAAACCCTAAACCTTTGTTTTTTTAGGCTTCCGAGTCATCCCCGGCCCTCAACCCTGAACGATTCGGTGGTGTTTCGGGCTTGGGAGGTGTCGGTTTTAGGGAGGCTTCAGGGCTTACCCTCCCCCAAAATCACATGGAAACACCTCAAAGACTTCCTTTCTCCTGGGAGGGGTTTTTCATGGGGGGAGGTTTGTGTTTCATCAGCTCCTAAGCATACTTGGAGGGTTCATTGGTAGTTATAAGTGGGGCTTGCAAGGCACCTGGAATTAGGTTATAATCAAGTATATGAGCTCCTGTCAATATAGAGTGGACATAGCGGTCTCTCCTGTAGTTTGGTATAGTCCCTAATGTAGGCCCAAATAAGGAACTCATGTCCATTAAATGAGTTAACTAAGAAAGATGACTGTAGCACATATGGGGTCTTTAGAAGGATGTATAGGGGTGAGGGCTTGTGTGTAGTCCTACGTTGGGGTCTAAGTAGCCCACATGTTGACTTGAGGCTAGAAGGATAGGGTTTAGGCTTTAGGGCTTAGGGTTTAAGGCTATCCTACTTACAACCTTATATTCAGAGCACCCCAGGACCTTCCTAGCTAGGTCTTCTTGAGCCCCAATCCTAAACGCTAACCCTAAATTCTAAACCCTAAACCCTAAACCCTGAGTCCTAAACCCGAAACCCTGAATTCTAAATAAACCCCAAGTCCTAAACCCTAAGCCCCAACCCCTAAACCCTAAACCTTAAGGTTGGTTCATGTAATTCCTCTACATTCTGCATACAATCCTTTTAAGAGCCTCCCTCAGCCACAAGAATCCTCTGAATCCTAAACGGTACATCCTAGATCGTAAAACCTAAATCCTAAAGCCTAAACCCTAAACCCTGAATCTGTAACCCGAAATCCTAAGTCGTTTAGGGTTTGGGGTTTAGTGCTCAGGTCCAAGGACTCATCCTAAACCACAAGGGGCCTTTGGGAGTTATATGGAAGTTGCCCCAACATACGCCCCAAAATATTATAGTCCCTACTATAGGAGCCCCTAAAAGGTGCCCCTAATTTTGGTAAAGCCGATACCCTATCAATCCTTACATAACCGTTCAGAACCCTTAGAACCCCTATATAAACCCTTAGAAATCCCTTTGCATGCACCACTATATTAACCCTTATAAGTCCCAAGATACCCCACATAAACCTTTATAAATCCCCTTAAAGGTACCCTCAATTTTGGGACACCTTAAACCCTAAACCCTG
>CAJNIZ010002295.1:0-26559 GCA_905231905.1 Symbiodinium pilosum | reverse complement strand
GGTTTAGGGCTTAGGGGTTTAAGGCCTAGGGTTTAGGGTTTAGAGCTTCCTAAAATTGGGGGAGGGGTGTACCTTTATAAAGGGGATTATAGCGGATACAAAGGGGTTAGGGTTTCCCAAAATTAGGGGTACCTTTCTGGGGGTCCCCATAATCAGGATTATAATCTTGGGGGGTCTATATTGGGGCCCCCCTCTCTAGGGAAACTACCAGAAAGGGGTTAGGGTTCAAGGCTGGGGGTTTAAGGTTTAGGGCTTAGGGTTTGAACGAGATGAACTACAGCCAACATTACCCAGATGATCACTGGACATGGTATATATGCGTCTGTTAATCATGGATAATGAAATGGAAAAGGAAATGAAAGATCAGGTTCATATTTCTCAGATAAGCGATGGACATGGGTTCCTTATTCGGGGTGGGTAAATTAACGACTATGCTAAACTACAAGAGGGACCCTTATGTCCACTGGTAAGGGCCCCTTACTCAAGCTAACATTGACAAATCTCTCATGTGACTGAGGGTCGCTTTAAAGGAGGAATAGGGGCCCAAGGCCTAAACCCCAAACCCTTCTGTTGCGGCCCAAGCACCAACTCTGCATTCTCAGGCGAGGAAAGCCATTTCGTTTCCTGGGATGTGGGGCTTTGGCATGAAATGCGGGTCTCAGGGATCAAGGATTTTGGGCCTATAACCCGATTCTACGCCCCATATTCCCCTAATATGGTTAAAAAATGAGTTTGAAGTGCCACTTACAATTGGGACACAATTCCTTACCTGAATCTCCAAGTACCCAGACCTGTTGGAGGATCTACAAAGTAGATCCCATCTCAAGGGTTCCTAGACATCTCCTAGTAGTGTAAGGTGCAGCCTTGGGTGCTCTTCTTCTTAGACCCGCGCAGGGGGTCTGGGTAGGGAGCTAGGGGATCATGGGGGTTTTATTCAGGAGTCTTATAAATGAGTCCGTAGGATTTTTGCAAAACTCCCATGCATCAGGGCCCCACGAAGGCTGCTGCTCATTTAGAAGGACCCAGGATGGCTGTCCCTGTCACTTCGAGGGAGCGTAGGGCTTGATTTGGTACTACCACCCTCCTCCCAAACTCACATCATATAGCAAGCCCTATGAAGACCAGTGTCCACACAAGAGAACTCTTAAATACAGGAGCCGCATTCGTTTTGGTCAGGGCAACTCCATGAGTTCGTCCGTATGAGAACCCAAAACCCTAAATCCTAAACCCTAAGCAACTACATCAGATTCTGCAAGTTGCTGCCGGGCGTATGGGCTCAGCTTGCACTAATGTTATAGTCCCCCTTAAGTAGATAGAGTATGGGTCCCTTTAAAGGGGTTATATAGGGATTATATGGGGATAATGGAAAAGAAAGTGGAAGCTACTACTTAGGGTTTAGGGTACCCCTTAAGTAGATAGAATATGGGGTATGTGGGGATCTTCCTATAATATACCCAAAGCCATATTCTATCTACTTAAGGGGGACTGTAATGTTGCAGTGGGCATTGGGAATGGCATTTCCCAAGCTTAAGGTCTTCTCTAATTTTCCCAAAATACCGGACCGCGGCTCCATTCACGACCTGGGCCCTGAATTAAGCTTCAACAAGGAATCGCTCGTCGCTAAGTCCGTGAACCCAAATGACGGGCCTGATCTCCAAAACCTGAACCCGCAAGGCAAAAGGCCAGAAACTTGGTTTTGGGTCAGGGTTTAGGGTTTGGGTTTAGGCAGGACGGAAATGGGAGGAACATCCTTGGTTCAGCTCCTTCTCTGATCCTAATCTCTGAGGCCTACACCCTGATTTCAGAGTCCTCAACCTTTACACTTGCTAAATTCCAGACCCTAAATCCTAAACCCCAAACCCTGAACCCTAAACCCCAAACCCTAATTCCTAAACCCTAAACCCCTAAACCCCTAAACCCCAAACCCTAACCTCCCCAACCCTGAACCCCCCCCAGAGCCCAGCGGCGGCCCGCTTCTGAAGCTGTCGAAGGTAGGCAGTGACCAGATGGCAGAGGCACTCCAAATGCCCAGTCCTTTGGCTCAGGGTTCAGGGTAGGGTTGGGTTTGGGATTTAGGGCTTAGGGCTTAGGGTTTAGGGTATGGGATTTAAGGTTTAGGGTAGGGTTTGGGATTTAGGATTTAGGGTTGAGGTTTTTAGGGATTAGGGTGTGAAGTGTAGATTTAGGGTAGCGAGGCTTGGGAAAGCTTAGGGTATTGGGGTTCAGCGTCTTGAGGAAGAATCTGGGATATTGAGGAAAGTTTAGGGTTTTGAGGCTCAGGAGAGTTTAAGAAATTCGGGTTTACAGTTCAGGGTTTAGAAATTTAAGTGTTGAGGTTTACCCCGGGGGTATTGGGGTTTGGGGCTGATTTTGAACTGGGGTTCTTCTTAGGATTCCCAAGAGGTACTAAATTGGAGGGTTTAGGTAGAGGGTAGGCGAGCAGGTTCTGGGTTTTGGGGTGCTGGGGTCCAGGATGTCGAGTACAGCTTTTGTAGCTACTCTTTTCTGCATTCCTCTATCAGATTGCTTGTGGTTTTGCTGCGTTGCTATAGGTATTCCGGGGTCCGAGGCCGCAGCGTATTATGGTCATGTCAAAGCACTACCTCAACTCTGCGGAACTTTCAAAGACAAATGCATAGCCTACAAAAAATAAACTGCAAAATGGCTTTGTTAGATCCAGGCAGGGATCGGTCTAGCAACTACAGGGGTTCTCAAAATCGGTGGGCCTAAGAGGCTCCAAGGATCTATGGGTATTACCATGGGATTAATAGGGTCCTCACTAAGCACTGTCTAGGGAGAATTTTTTTAATGAGGGCCCAGGGATTTGGGGAGCTTTCCTGCAGGGCAGTAAAATTCCTAAGCCCTAAATCCTAAACCCTAAACCCTTAAACCCTAAAGCCCTAAATCCTAACAGTTCCTAACAGTTGTGATTAAGGTCAAGGCTAAGCTCCAGCACAACAGGTATGCTCATGTAGGAGTATATGGGTGGTTGTCAAAATTATGGTCCCTTTTGGGGTACCATAAATATTAGGTGCCGTACTATAATAAGGACCCAAAAAGGGACCATAATTTTGACAACCACGCATATGAGCCATAGTCTAAACTCCTAGTGTCCCCTTAATAACCCCTATACTCGTCCCCTAAAAGAACGCCCAATTCAGGTGTTTAGACTATAACTCATGTGGGAGTAGATGTACTTCCCATAGGCGAGACGGCTGCTGATTCGAAAGATTGCACTAGCATAATGTAGACCCCTGATTAATAAATCCCCTCCCCTTAATATGGATCATAATAGGGATCCTTATATTAGGGCCCTTAAAAGGAGGGGGTTTATTAATCATGGGTCTACATTACCAGGCGTAAGGTTTTTCCGTGTTTGGAATAAACAAATCACCTTGAAGGCTTTCAAACCCTAAATCCTGAGACGTCCTCATCCCAAGCAGAAGCTATACGAAAAGAGTAAACCCCCTGGACAGAGATATCGAAAACCCATATACAATCTTGAACCCTAAGCCCTGGTTTCGCAACCCTCTACCCGAAAATTAGAAAACTTCACATATACTCTCTCTGGCGAGGCCAAGGATATCGAGAAGCTCTCAGATGCAGATTTTGGCATGGCGGAACCAAACCATATCACCTTTTTTCTTGTAAAACTCCATAGTCAAAAGGGGGACGCATTCTTGACCACCTATTTTTGGGACTAAAGTCTAAAGTTTCCGCACATAAACGCTACCAAGAAAAACTTCAAGCTGTCAACCCTAAGCCCCCTACAGTCCCCCTTAAGTAGATAGAATATAGCTTTGGGTATATTATAATAAGATCCCCATATACCCCATGTTCTATCCACTTAAGCGGGACTATAAATCCTAAACCCTAAACCATACATGGTAATTTCCATTTTCTTTGCCATTATCCCCACTATAACCCAATAAAACCTAATATAACCCAATATAACCCAACCCCAAGATATATCCTATTATGCTATACTAGTTTCCGTTTTCTTTTCCATTATCCCTATATAACCCCAATAATATACCCCATATTCTATCTACTTAAGGGGGATTATAAGCCCGGAACTCTGAGCCTCGACTCTGAAGGCAAGAAGCGTGTCTGCCTTTGCCTCCTCTGGAGGGGCGCCCATGAGCCTCAGTGGGGTTTAGGGTTTAGGGCCCAACACCCCTCAAAATTCAGGAATACTGTTGATGGAGGAAATCTTGCACCACCTTAAGTCCCTAAAGTACTAGACTAAATTACAATAATCTAGGGCCCCTAGGTGGTGCAAGATTTCATCCATCAACAGTATGACCCAAATTTCACTAGGATGCCTCGATTATAGCCTAGAGCAGGTTCCTTTCATTAAGGGCTCCCCGGGTTACGGGATGACTCTGGGCTCAGGGGCTTCTGGGAGTGTCAACACAGGACTGAGTGTTGAAAAGTTTGGCGAGTTGGCGATTTGGTGATTTGGGATTTAGGTCTAGGACTTTGGTGTGCTGAGCTTTGGCCTTGCGCTGGTGCTGTTGATGCGTGGGCAAGAGCGGAACAGGCTGTTTGCACAAGCATTGTCTGCATAATGCCTTCGCCTGAGCCATTTATGAAGCAGGTTCTCATAATTCAATTGCAGTCTTGCTTGAGTTGAGAGCAAAAGTTACAAGGGAACACCACCCTTTGTCATTGTCCTGAAGCGTTGGACCCTAAACCCATAGGTAGCATGCGCTCAGCTGGAAGGCCGAGCCATTCCAGGGACGCGTGCAGAACGAATCTTCCCTACAGAAGCCCGAACATACCGGGGTATGTACTTAATAGTAGGTGGCGAGCGGTGTGTAGTATTTGGGGGCCAGCACTCAGCAGGAGAACATTCTCTAGGCTGCCCCCTTCCATGAGAAGGCACCTGATTGCCATCAAAAAAATGCCCTCCCGCAAGATTTCTCACGGATACTAAAATCTGTGGCTCAAACCAACTTGCTCGGTCCAACCCTTTTGTCTTTGGCCTCATGTAGCGGGGCGACAAACTCCACGGCAACACCATGCAAGCGAGTGAAGCACCGCTTCTTGCTGCTTGACTCCCAGCCTTCCCTGGGCAGCACCACTTTTTTCAGAGCGCGCATGCTCCGGAGGGCGGGTTGCAAGCTGGGGTCCTGCAAAGCCTTGATGGGCGCATGCTCCAGGTTAAGTGTTTGGAAGAAGTCGCGGTGCCGGGCCCGCAAGAAAACAACCAATCGTCTTGAAGCTTCCTCAGCAAAGCCTGGATGCAACCGGCCGCGAGTAGTGTGCCAAGCGTAGGTGAATTGCCCAGGCTGGAATTTGAAGTCACGGCAACGCCGCCGGAGCTCATGTAGGGCAGTGCCGGCCACTTTGAGCGAGGCTGCCAGGAGCTTACCAAGGTCTTGCAAACTAAGGCTGGCTAGAAACTCTGCAGCACCGTCCAGTCCACAAGGGCTCCAGCTTGGGGCAGTCTGCGTTGTCAAGTTGAGCTTCAGCCAACCCTTCCTGTAATCAAAGCCGAGATCTATGACCCTCACCCCCTTGGCCCTCGCCTCACCCAACGTTGTCGAGGTCTTGTATGCTTCGTACTTTGCGTACGCGACGGTACCAAGCTGCTTGGGGTTGTCCAGGTTCCACAACAAAGGCGTGTCATCGGGAAGCTTACTCCATTGCGGCATGGAGGAGTCTTTGGGGCTCGCTTTCACCAGTTGTATCAGTCAGACTGTGGGTTTAGGACATGAGTTCCTGTATGTTCCGTAACGGGGGACAGGGGGAAGGATGCAGCAAAGATGGGCCCTCGCTACTTCTTCAGAGAGATGTCTGCGTGAACTGAACCAGAAGCAGCCCAAAAGCACGTCGATGATGGTTTCTCCAACTGAGGGGTCTTCTTTGACGGGGTGAACCGACAATCGGGGTTCCTAATAGCCTGGCTGCATCTTACAGTATACAGAAGGACCCTACGTATGACTAATAACCTAACAACAGGCAGCATCTCTCCTGCCTCCACGCTAATTTAAAAAAAAACTTGAGCCCTAAACCTCAAACCATGAATCCTGAAGCTGATCAGAATTGGGAGAATTTGCCTTAGGGCGTTTGCAACCTCCATCCCCCATCCCAACAGAACAAATGTATTCAGTTTGGCGTTGCTTTGTCTACTGCCACCTCAATCCAAACCCGAAACGCTCACACCAAAACCTCGGGTTAGGCCCCCACTCACACAAACTGACCGCAGAAGCTAATGGTAATAATATTGGGGCCCGTAAACGTTCCTAATACCCAAATTACTGGGCAGGGGCCTCGCCAATCTAAACCTTCACGGGGTTCCCTTTACGATCCCATAAACACCAACTTGGGTATTGAGAACCCCCTAAACCCTGAGAGGTAAGGATTGAAACCATTAAGCCGGCAATCAAAGGGAACCTTGCTTCCTAGCTGCTGAGTTACCTGGCCCCGAAAAGGTTGAGCCTTTCAATTATAATAGGGTTCTACTACATACTCCCAAAAAATGTCAGGTTATCTATCCAGTCGGCTAATCATGATCGTATGCACATGTGTATATATATATACATATTGGGGGGAGTATTCATTGTTTACGAAGGCTTGCTAAAGCATAGGAGCAGAGCGATCGCCGCCGCATAGCGGCCTCCACGGATGTACTGGCCTTGAGTTCGTGGGTTCTCCTAACCCAGCCCCCTCCTGCTACTTGGAGGTAATTATAGCCCAACTATAACTGGAACTTGTAACCCAAGTATAACCATATTAGGAGTCTTGGAAAGCTTCTAATTGGGGTATAAACGCCATTCTACCTGCCCTCCAAGGATACTACCTCAAGCAACATTGTTCAAGGCGAACCGAAGCTAACTATTGCAGGAACCTGAGTGAAGGGGAGGTGGTTAGTCAGGAAACCCATACTGAGCTGGGCGTGTCCAGCATTAAAGGCATAGATTGCGACCACAAACCACATGTAACGTCTGGGTTAGGAGGACCCCCCACCCTGTAACAGTGGTATAATAGGACTATAATAGGGCCCTACTATAATCCCTACTATCCCTTATGGTCACTATTACTGGGTGGGGGGTCCACCTAACGTCCGGGCTTATAGGAAATCATGAAGACTCCCTTCAGGGATCATATGGGAGCATCCATAAATCGTGGGCCCCAACATTGATCCCAATATAATATAAGCCTTTAGGGTTTAGGGTTTAGGGTTAGAAAGACTCCTCAAAAGAGGATCCAACAAGAATTAGAACTCCGCATGTATAGGTACTGCTGCGAAGCTACCAAGTTCCCCTTCTCAGCATCAGAGGAAAGGGCTCAAAAGTATCAAGACGTAGTATGAGCAAGCTTTCTTGTAGGAGTCCTGTTTGTATATCCGTATAATCCCAGAAGAATGAAATTTTGGTTCTATGGCCTAGGGCCCACAGGAAGGACCCATAATTTTGTGAAGCTTGAAAACAGCCTCCTACGAGTCAGCACCACTCACCTTACTAACCCAACCACTGCAAGGTTCACTAGACCTTTCTACAACCTTAGCTGACCCATCCCTATCATAATATACAAGTTTCCATTTTTATTTCCATTATCCCTATGTAACCCTATGTTATACTACCATATAACAGCTTTAGCGGACCATTATCCCTATATAACCCGTAAATACCCCCATAACCATAAACCTCTAACCGTAGCTGACCATAGGATCTTTCCTAGAAATCAATCTAGTTGCAAGGGTTGACCTTTTCATGTTCATTGGGTTTACTACGTGGCACTTAGGACCCCAACCCTTAGGTACCTATAGTAGGAATATACGGGAATCCCATAGAGTTAAGCGTCTAAGATCCAAGCTAAGTCCCAAGGAGTTTATGTTACCCTGAAAAGGTGAAGGTTTAACAACTGGACAGGCACCCTGAGAGCCCTGAGAAGCCATTGAACAGCCTGACAACTCCTCCAGGAAAAAAAAAGCTCTAGTTTAGGTAGACCCCCCACCCAGTAATAGTGGCTATAAGGGATAATGGTAAGTATATTAGGGTCCTCTTATATTCCTATTATGCCACTATTACAGGGTGGGGGGTCCACCTAAGCTCTAGTGGTCACTGTTAAACTTTATGCGGGCCGCCTACTCCATTGTTGAGGCTCTATCTATCCCCAATATAACCCTCCATAACCCGTTATATTAATTTCCATTTTATTTTCCATTATCCCAATATATCCCCGACATATACCCTATAACCTTTATGTAGATCGTATATAATCCCCATAATCACTGTTGCTTCCATTTTCTTTTCCATTATCCCAATATACCCCCAATAACTATATGTATATATACATATATATATATGTTGCAGAACCTCAACGGTCAACATCAAACCCAACACTTCTTGAACCTGGATGTTGATTCTCATCAAGCATTGAACCTCAACCCTAAATCCTAAACCCTAAACCCTAAATCCTAAACCTCTAAACCCTAAACCCCTAAACCCCTAACCCCTAAACCCCTATGCCTGCAACCTCAGATCCGAGCAAACAGACTCAACTTGGGTCAAGTCGGCTAAGTCGTTCGTGTCCTGGCTTAAGGGTTTAGGGTTTAGGGGTTTAGGGTTTAGGGTTCAATGAAACGCTAAGTGTTGAGGATTTGAGGGTTCCTGGCTTAGAAAACTTACACGCGCGTTGTGTCCGCATGTTCCAGCAAAACTTTAATACGCAGGACACCACGAAACACAAGTCTTATAGAAGAAAGTGTCAGAGACTATGGGCATTACCAGCTTACAACTAAGGTTTTCCCTACATAGCTACTACAGGAAGTTTATGAACCCAGTAGACTCAGCATTCCAAACGTCCTCTGAAGCATGGCTGCCACACCCGGATGCGATTGCAAGTCATTAGTTCATATTCCTCATTGGGCTGTAGTACCATGAAAGTGAACAACATTTCCAGCTTTCATGCAGGGTATCCATTAGCATCGAGGTATCCAATAGCATCGAGACCGCTAAAGCGGATTCAGGAGCGACTCTTGCATGATTTGAACTATTAGTTGTTCATAGGGAAGTGTAGGAATAGATCCCTACAAGCAGTCCCGGAATAATCCCCAACGATAAAACAGTTTCCATGTTCTTGTCCATGCCTCTGTAGTTGAAGTAACACTGCCGGTTATGATGGCAGCTAAACCAAGATCCCTAGCATAATGTTAGGATGGACATTTCCTGCTACGATCGAAACGGTTGGAAGACAACTTCACAGCTGTTGCACAGGTGGCTATGGCAGCACTACATATTGCGTTAGCTGGTTCTCCACTACCCCGGACTGCTAATCACAAGCTCCTAGTTTCAAAGTGCCGCAGGTAGACTATGGAGGACTTTGTACAGTCGGGGACATCTGGGATAGTGAAGTACTCTGATTCCAACGAGCGGCTTTGGATGTGGCTGAACACCCAAAGCTATAGTCTGAGCTCCTACCAACCCCCATAATGGTCCCCCGTATATTCCCTTTTATGTAGCCCCCTTTACGGAGTTTAAACTATACCTCACATAATAAGGCGCTTTGCACGTTTCAAAAGGAACCCCAGGAAAGACCAGTTTCGAGACACCCTGAGAATATCAAAAAAGATATGCACCCGAGCGATGCTCGTGCGACCCGTGAGCCCTCAGAAGTCCTGTAGCAGAAGCTCCAAGTGCCCTGGACCCCCACTAGGAATGATAAGTTCAGCTGGTTATTAGGAGCGTAGATAACAGAAATTGAAAATTCTGTCCGGCGACTTCCAGGAAACTCTACGAAACATCATGCGATGCCTTCATCCTAGCGGCCCTAGCCCTTAATGACCACGGTTTCATCGTATCATGAAACGTGTGCTTCTCAAAATGTTCCCCTGCGCGCCTTTTTACAAAAGCCTGAGCTGAATAGCCGAGGCTTTTTGCTACTGTGGGCTCGTTCTTGGCTTGTCTTGTTAATGTATAAATCGAGCTGGTGCGGTGTATAAATCGCTTCCTCCTAAGCCGAGCACCATAAGTGCTGCCATAGGGAAAGTCTAGTATTAAGGTGTCCCCCTATATCATCCAGTCTCCAGTTCAGTTCCAATTGTGTTTCAACTTGCTTCCCCTTTTTTGGGGCCATGTGAATACCCTCCTCCAGACTAACGTCGAACCCGACAAGGCACCCTGTAAGGCTGTATCCTTAGACTTATATAACTAGCAAACACGGGCGTCCATGTCAGTTTGGGGAAGGATAAGATGAAATCCTCCCTATACTACCCTTAGAAGATGCCCGCATAACCCCCAATGAAGCCTAAACGCATGCTATTGCTGCTACGGATAAATCCTGCACTATCTCAGTATGCCTATAATGTCATGATTCCCAACGTTTAGGATGGTCAGGATCATGCAGGGTTTGAGTATCCACCGTACTTTGGGGCACAGTTCTCCGGGCGAAGGTGCCTCCTTGGCCTCCTTGGCATCCTTGCTGAGCTCATCCTTCAGTTCCGGCGACCTACCCGAAGGCCCGGTGCACCTACTTCCCGAGGCATAGACACATGTGCGCAGGTATGGAAATATGCATATATACAGACTGCTTATTTATATAGATATACATATATATATATATGGTACGTCCCTGGCCGCCGCACCCACCTTTCTGTGTATTTCTGTCTCACCCAGATCTACCTTATGGGTACATTAAAGGCTTGATTAGGGGTAGTGGGGTTTAGGGAAAACTCCCTGCTCCCAGTCATCCAGCCCCTCACCCACCCCAATCCTGCATAGTCGGTACGTTGGGAAAATTTCACTCCTGGGGAGGTTGGGGAGGAGGGCTTTGGGTTTACAGTTTAGGTTTCTGGCATCTAGGGCTTAAGGTATTGGAAGTGTGGTACTGAGCCAAAAATCAGGAGTGTAGGCTACAGTAGATGGTCGCCAAAGTAACATGGAACACCGAGGGTCCTATAAAGACTACTGTCCTGTGGAAGACGTGGCCACATGTTAGTTTCCAGAAACTTGGTACCCCTAGTTTTTGGAAAGTCGCGGTCTATGTTGGCGCCAAAGTCTGAAAGGTGCTGCGCAGAGAACAAGCCTCCTAACTTAATCCCGACTATTCCGTTACCGAGCAGCGAACCCTTCTGACAGAAAGCAATCGGGTTTGGGGTTTCGCTTCCAGAGACCTGAAATGAAGGAATCTATGCCCTACTCTCTCTACGCTTACAAATCATCATGTGCAATCAGGTCCGATTTAGCAACTGCAATCTGCCTTGGCTTTGACCCCATATCCTTGATACCATGAGCCACAAGCTCAGCTAAACAAATGGATTTTGGTAACCTCAGCTCCTAGGACCGATTATCGTCATCTGATCGTCATAGTGGGAGGTTGAGGTTACCAAAACTCCTCTTATTGAAAACCTTACGAAACACCTAGCTTCTATTGCATATTCCGCATTAATCTTCCACTCGAGCCTTCGTGCTCGCCCTCTGTATCAACCCTAAAACACCTTATAAGAAGCTACATTGCCACAGCTTCCATTTCGTTTCAATGTTCTTCTCCATTTGGTTCTCCAACCAAAATGCTAGCGTCGGTTTCCATTACAGATTGTGTTCCTTGCCACTTGCTCCTCAATTACAGGCCATACATTCAAAACAATATGACTCTACGTTCAAAACAACATGACCCTGGTTTCCATGGACTTTCCATTTTCCGTTCCATTGACTCTACATATTGCGCGAAGCAGGTAGTCTCATTATGAAAGCCAAAGTTTGCGTTTAGGGCGTAGAGTCTAGGGTTCAGGGGTTGACGTGTTTGTTACGCAGTCGTCCTGTGACACATCCGCTCGTTTCGATTGGAGTGCGCTGCCCTGGCCCTGTCCATTTGTATGGATATAGTCCCCCTTAAGCAGATAGAATATGGCTTTGGGTATATTATAATACGTTCCCCATATACCCCATATTCTATCTACGTAAGGGGGACTATAAGTGGTTCGGCGAAGTCGCATCTCTAGCTAGATTCTCCGCCGAGCGTGCCTGAGGCCTGCAAGCAGCTTACCATAGTGTTAGTAGAGCATGATGGTTGGTTGGTGTTTCAGTTGTGTCAGCTGTCCACCCAATCCGTGCCTCAACAGGGTGCGGGGTCAAAGGTTCAAGGTTTATAACCCCACCCAGCCCGCCGCCACCCTAACAATGATTACTTGCCGGCTGTTCGCTGTGTTTGTAGTGGGAATGCAGTTCTTGGATTTTGTCGGGTTCCGCTACCAGCGCAGGGATTAGGTCAAGGAAGGATCTTAGGTTTTGGGTTATTGTTCAAGTACTGCCCCCACCCTGTAACAGTCTCTATGAGGGGCCATATTAAGGGCTATACATAACAATATTATACATATTATTCAACTCTTACAGAATGGGGACAGTACCTGAAGTACTGTTGTTTTTGCATGGAAAGTAGGAGTTAACCTTTGGGGGTTTTCAGGCGGTATCCCGGACCGATGAGTAATGAGTAGATTAGGGTTTAGGGTTTAGGGTCCTTCAGCCTCCATTATGAACCCCTTAATAAACCTTACAATACTAATTATGCGGCTGGCCTAGACGATCCTCATAAACCGCCATGTTACCAGCTTCCACTCAATTTTCAGTTTTCGTGTTCATTCGATTCCTCATGATATCCCCAAATGAGGGGATACCTTAAGCCTGAACCCTAAACCCTACACGAGTTCCATTTTCTAGTACGTTACCCCCAATATTCCATGTACCTCTGGAAACTTGCCTAAACAGGGGAACCCCATGTGTAGACCCCAAAATACGATAATCCTTTGCATGGGGATCCCCAAAAAGGCACCCCCAATTTCGGGAAACCCTACACCCTCCCTAAACCCTAAACCCTAAACCCCACCCTACATATCCGCTGTAATCCCCTTTCTCAAGGGCAGGAAGCCCTCAGCCCTAAACCCTATATTCATATTCATATAATCCCATATATCTCCCCTTTAAAGGTACCTTCAGAACCCCTCTAAACCCTAAAATCCGAACCCTAAACCCTAAACCCTAAAAATCTGAACCCTAAACCCTAAACCCTAAAATCTGAACCCTAAACCCCCGCCCCCCAAGCCCAGCTGGCCTGCCAAGGTTGCCAAGGCCAGCAACAAGGTCACCCATACGGCCTGGTTCTTGGCACCGATGTGGGGGATTGGGGTTTGGAGTTGAAGGATTTTTTAAAGTATATAGATGTATGTAGGGATTACATAGGGTTTGGGAAGATGTTCTCCTAATAATGGGGTTCAGGGCTTCAAGCGTTTAGGGCATAGGGTTTAGGGCTTAGTGGTTTGGGGTCTAACGTTTGGGGTGTAGAGCTTAGGAGCTTAGGGTTCAGGATATGGGGTTGAGGGTTTTTGGTAGAGGTTTTGGGGTATGCGGTTTACAGGTCGAGGGCCTAGGACCTAGGGTTGAGGGCCTGGGGTCTTGACAATTTAGTTCGCAAAGGGCCGTTGACTGTCTGACTGGCTATAATAGGGTTCAGAAAGGGAGTTTCCCGGGCTCCCTTCTTCCCTACTCACAAAGCGCAACATGCTAGATTTGTAGCAACGCGGCGAATCCTATCCAATTCTGCCTGGAGGTGCATGGATAGTTCGAGTTGGGGAGGGAGCATTGGCACCCTGAACCCTAGTGTGTCAGAATCTGCTATATAAACTGTGATTCTCATGCCCGTGGCCCACTTCTACCCAGTCATGAACCTTGCCATGTCAAGTGTATTGGAACTTACGTTCACCAAAGGGCCTGCTCTCAGCGCATCATGCTAGGCACCTGGCGTTCAACAAATCATTACAGTGTTACGAGTGACGACGCGGTCTTTTCAGACACCTTCATGGGAAATCACAGGGATAATTACTGCGAAGCAACCTATACTATACGGCACTATGCTACGCTAGACATACATTACATAACGTTGCTCGCTTTTCTTCTGCGCGCTCCTCGACAAGCAGTTCAATGGCCAGAGGCTGCTGAAAATGACTACCTAGGCGCGCTGCGAGCCTGTAGGACTGAAAATTAGCTACCTTGCTGGTAATGTTTAGGGTTTAGGGTACCCTGAGAAGCATGTTGAACCCAAAGCTTTGTGGGGTGGGATATGATATCTATCACTCCAACTATAACTTCTTTGACTTCTGGTCGCATTGTTACTGTGGCTAGTACTATTACATCCTGTGACACTCTGCACCCGAAACCTAAACTACTAAGCTACTATTGTGGTTAGTAATGCTATTTGAGCTACTGTCTAAACTCCTAGTATCCCCTTAATAACCCCTATAGCAGTTCCCTATATAATCCCCTATATAACCCCTTTAAGGAGTTTAGACTATAGCTCATTTGGGGGAGGTCATTAGTAAAACAACCATCCTCTGCGTGCCACCTTCTCGGCACCGCTAGTACCCTGCAGATACTTGTTTTCCGATATACGGATGAGGGTTTAGGGCTTAGGACTTAGGGTTTGCCGGTTCGGGGGTGCTTTTCTGGGGGAATCTATCAGAAGAGGCCTGTAGGGGCGGACCCCGTGTCTGGACATAATGTAGACCTGAATAATTACCCATACTACCTCTCTAATCCTTGGGTAGCTATGGCAAAGGCAGCTGGAAAATATCTCATTTAAAAAACCTCGTGAGGTGTAGTACTTGTCCCCTCTCACCTGCTACTGCTAATGCAAGGTGCCAACACGAGTGCCGCACCCATCATAATTCCACTATTGCAAGGCGATTCTGGTTACACTTACCCCCAACATATGGATCTGACTTAATCTAACCCTTATATAAGCCCTATCGAACCCTATTTGGGATTTACCTGACTACCTAACTTGAGAAATGGGCGACCAGAATCCTCTCATTCATTGGAGAGCCCAAGCTCCAAACTTGAACCCAACATGCTCACAAGGGATGGCTCGGGGTTTAGGGCTTTAGGGTTTAGGGTTTAGGGGCTCTCCTCAGGGGATGCAACCAACCCCTACGGAATCAAAAAAACTGAACATCACGATAAAAAATCCCTATGTTCCCCCATCTAGTAGTGGGGTTGTTTGGGCAAATTTGTTGGATCCTTTCGGGGGTCTGTGTAACAGTCATGGACGCAGAATACATTAGGCTTTTTTTGGGGGTCCACAGAAGGATCCCCCCTTGCGGGTCTACAACAAGGATTATCTATCTGGGGGTCTATACTGGAGCTCAAGGAAATATCCACAACCACATTTACAAGGGACAGCCTAAAATACATCAGATTT
The DNA here is from genome assembly GCA_905231905.1 of Symbiodinium pilosum. Lineage (NCBI taxonomy): Eukaryota > Dinophyceae > Suessiales > Symbiodiniaceae > Symbiodinium > Symbiodinium pilosum. The sequence goes on along the minus strand of CAJNIZ010002295.1, from coordinate 11,361 downwards.
CAGACAGGCCGCAGGTTCACAAATCCAAGGCGAGGCCAGAAGGGAGTGATGTTAGGCCAGCATCAGCATATGGGGGGGTTGCCCCAAAAAATGGGCACTCTTTGGGTTGGTTGAGGATAAGATTAGTTTTGGGCGTAAGATTGAACCAAACTCCTAAATGCAAGCAGTGTTATCTGACTGTCACGATTTCTGAGGTAGCTAAGGGGTTCTCAGGATGGGTCATGAGGAGCCACGTGTAGCCCTTCTTTACAAGCCAAACCAATCAACATGTTCTGCTGTTATGAGAAAATCCTTTGCAAAGAAGGTTCCAGTAGCTGTGGGTTTCAGAATGTCTTGAACGCTTCTACTGGTGATGCTGCGTTGCCTTTGCTCGTGCACACCAACCGGATAGAGCCTACAGGCTGCGAATGAAGGGTATAGGGTGTAGGGTTAGTGTTTAGGCTGAATGGTTCTGATGCTTGGGGGCTTGTCTGCGGGGGTGGCGGCGCAAGGAAGGAGATTGACAAAATCTGCATGTCCTGTGCCCCGAGCCTTCACGTGAAAAACGATGTGACTGCTGACAGATTGTACATCTCAGGCCCACCTTTAAAAAAGTCTCTACCTGTTTCTTGGGCCCAACGGCCCATAACCCTAAACCCTAAACCTTCAGTACTGCCCCCCCTCAGTAACAGTTGGAGAATATTGATACGATAGTTATATATAGCCCTTAATAGGACCCCAGATATAGACTGTTACTGGGGGGGGGGGGGGGCAGTACCCAACCTAAACCCTAGCTCCAACCTTGAGTATAGACTTCGGCCTCTGGGCTAGCTTGGGCATATACGGTTGATGCTGCAAATCCAGGCTGGCGAGGGTACGCTTCAGGGTTTGGGGCAATGTATCAGGTACTCAAGGTCATGCAGAAAGTTTGCATGATTACGAAGGGATTATATTCTGCTCTTCCCCACTCACCCCCAGTAAGCCTGTCTAGGAGTTTCTCCCAAAAGTCCCCCACAGAACTAAGGAAAGGGATCCCTATATGTGCGGCGTCAAATTTAGATTTAGGGTTTGCGGTACATGCATGGTTTTTTCAAAAAGCCAGTACGCACGGTGGCAGATTTTAGCGTTTAGGGTTAGGATTTAAGGTTTAGGGCTTAGGGTTTAGGGTTTAGGATCCTCACCCATGGAGGCTACACATGCAGTATTTGAGAACTATATGTGCGCTCACACGAGGAGCTTGCTTCTACAGCCCCAAATGCTATCTATGTGGCTGGACTCATGTAGAGCTAGGCCCCGCAAAAGCTTCCAACAGAAGACTCTTTCAAGATATCAAGCTGAGGATATCGCTGGGCAAGCAGAAATTACAATACCAGTCCCATTGAAGCTTGGCCCTGTACCGTCATCCGGCTTCTGACGTTCCCCTTTGCAGGCTTTTTGAATTCGGATGGCAGCCTGCACGATACCTTCACCGCCAGTATATGGGATTTCTCACATGGGAATCTACTACTCTTCTCCCGCGAAGAGTTGTGTGCAGTCATGTGCTCATTCTTAAGTACAAGTGCCGAGCGCCAGAACGAGCCACAAACAGGGCCTAACTTACCATTCAAGGAAACGGAAGTTTGCTCAAATTACTGTTCCCAAAATGCCGGGGGCGCCAGTATCAGGACCCGCTCTATCCATCATAAGAACCCAAGTGCCCCAGATCTGAATTTAGCCCTCAGATCCACATGCGACTACCCATAAAGAACGCTTGACTCTAAACCCCTCAACCGTAAACCACGCGTTCATGAACCCTGAACCTCTACTCTTAGACCCATGGTTTTTAGGCAGTTACATCTCAAGATGTCTACCGGAGGGTCCGAAAACTCAAGGTCTTATTGAGGGATTACAATAGTACCCCCCCAAAGGTACCCCCCCCCCCCAGATTTAGAACCTTATTAGGCCTTATTAAGCCCCCTAAACCCTAAACCCTAAACCCTAAAACCTTTAACCCTAAACCCTAAACCCTAAAACCTTTAGAGGGGGTACTATTGTAATCCCTTACTTATGGGCCTGTAGTTCATCCTAGGTCCCTCAACCTACAGAGCCCTCCCAAGCACCAGAAAGCCCTACGGTGGATACTAAAAATCCTGAGTGACCCTAAGTACCCTAAACCTTGGGAATAATGGTACTATAGTATACTAAGGTCATGCAGGATTTTTTTGGTATCAACAGTAGTATTCCCGGCTTAAATCTCCCCAATACCCCAAATAATAGCTTGTATACCTTTGTATACCCAGTTAACAGCTATGGTCCAGACGGTAGACTATATTAATGAAACCAAAAACCCCAGAAAACCCTATATATCCCAACCCCCTGTATAACCCAGGGTGCAGAGCAACGCACGTGAAACCCCATTACATCCCCACCCTGTTTTGGGGTGGTTGAACCTAGTAAGACTATATTCTTTAGATAAAATACTATGCCCCAAAAGGAGGATGTAGTCTTACTCTATGTTGGGCACCACAGCATCCTGAAATAAACTACTACTCATGTCGGCCTTGAGATCCGCTGCCACCACAGCAGAGCTTGCCTGGGTCGCTGTAAAGGAACTTCAGTTACCATGGGAAATCACGGGTATAGGGCTTAGGAATAATCACCATGGGAAACAGGTTTAGGGGTTAGGGATTCGAGAGTTAAAGCCTGCTGCGTATTGTAGCCTCACTTAAGCCCCCCTAAATACCTATCTCTCTCTCTCTCTCTCTACTGTGCCATCCGGAAAGTCCCGCAACCTAGGGCACATGAACGGGACACAGTTTCCACTGAATTTTCCATCTTCTCTCCATGATTCTTCAAAATAGCATCCTGAGTCCTAAAAGCCTAAACCCTACTTGACTTCAGTTACCAACAAGGACCCAGTTGCGCCAAGTATGCGCGCGATCTTGGCGTGCACGAAGCCCGAATAGCTACGCCTGCTGGCCGTAACACGTTTCAAATGGAAGGGTCCCATTACAGAGTATGCAAGGATTCTAAACGGACACGTAGGGTTATGTTGGAATATATACGGGCTATAGGGATATGTGGCATATGCTAGGGGGGCTTCCAGCTCTGGAGATACTCATTTGGGTGTAGGGGCTTGGGACCTAAAAGTTCTGGCATGTTCTAGCGTTTGGGGGTTTAGCATCAGCTTAGGAAGTGGAGCCGGGATCCGTAATCTATAGCAACTTTTCGGTGGGTGCTGGTTTTGGAAAACTCCCTAGTGGGGGAGCGCATCTGCTAAGGCTCATTGCACAGCTTACCATCGCTGCGTGTAGACGGAACTCAACTTGGGACACGCATGAAGGAACTCTTGCACCACCGGGCCTAGGGGTTCAAGATTGGACCTATAGTCCCCCTCTTAAGTAGATAGAAATTTGGGGTACATGGGGATCTTATTATAACACACCCAAAGCCATATTCTATCTAATTAAGCGGGACTATATGTGCCGGCCCTGTAATCTTTCAGGAGGCTTAGGGTATGGGGTAAGGGGGTCTAGGGCTGAAGGCTGCTGAGTTCCCTGGCCGCAACAGATTCATCTTGTGGTTGTAGTAGGGCTACTGTATACCATATAAAGTTCGAAAGGACAAAGGTTCCCGTTTCCGGTACTAAGTTGTGATCACGCAGCACCCCTCCCCCCAAAACAAATACACATGAGTCCAGTCTGGGAATCCGGATCTTGAGACTATCGTTGAAGACCTTGCAACTCATGCCATGGCCACTATTTCATCATAACCTAGACCCTGAAACCCAATCCCTAAATATCGAAACAATCTGCATTCCCTTTCCCAATCCTTACGAGGGATCAGGCCCTAAACCCTCAACCCCAAACCCTAACCGATATGGTAGTTTCTATGTTCTTTTTCCAGTCAATACAAAGGATCAAACCCCCAAACCCTCAACCTAACCCCTAAATAATGCTGTAGTTTCCACTCTCTTACTACCTTTTGCAGCTTGCATCATACTTTCCAGTCCTTATTAAACCAAATCCTTAAACCCAATTCCGTAAACCCACTTCGCGAATCCCCAAACCCAATGCCCTGAACTCTACACACCATTCCCTAAACCCAGTTCCCTGAAGCCCAATTCCCTAAAGCCCAATTCCCTAAACCCTAAACTCTAAACCCCTAAACCACAAACCCTACCCGAAACCCTAAACAATGAGGGTCAACCGAGGGGGGGCCTTGTCTGAAGGCTTTGAACAGCCACGGATCCTGCCAAGTGGTAGACACCTTTAGGGTTTAGGGTTTAGGGTTTTGGGCTCTAGGGGCTCAGGGAGGTCAATATTAGCTATGTAAATCTAGATGTAAGGTTTAAGGTAAGGTTCTTCTCATCCTATATTTACTCTCCCGAATATACGAATCAATATGGATATTGTGGGACAATGTCTTCTTCAACCTTTATTAGTTCTCTCTGCACGTGCTGTATGCAAGCCAGTTAAAAACCTAGACCCTGAGCCCTAAACAAACCAGCGCTCCAAGCCACGACATTTGCAAACGTGGGGGGGACATTCCAAAGCCAGTCCTGCTGCGTGGTAGTGAAGGAACCTTGGGCAGGAATCATGTTTGGCCATGGGCCTAAACCTGAACCCTAAACTCTAACCCCCAAGGCGCAGGACTAGGACCCAGGACGCTGCAGGTATAAAGTCTGAAGCTGAAGTATGCGACCTTCTGGAAAAAGGCAATCACACTACATGCCCCTTCTGCAATTCCTACTCTCTGGACCAAAAAGAGCAGGACCCAACTGAGATGGGAAAGTCCACATGCTCCCGAGGCTGTCTGATAAGAAAACGCTGTTTGCTATTAAATGAACCAGCAAGATTTCCTCCATTCCTAGTTGGAGGTAATATGCTACATAACGCTCAGAACCTCACAATACCCTTGGAGGGCGCTTCCCGGACATGCTATTCGTCTTGTTAAAGGGACGCCCCCAAGGACCCATAATTTAGAGAAGCCTGGGACCCGTACGCACCTGCGTACGCACCTGCAACCGAAAACTCTGCACCACAGTTGATGGACAGCAACCTGCGTGACCCTAAGTCCACTATAGCACCGTGGTTCCCAGGGTTTAGGTCCAGGTACATAGGCGATTCTCAAAATCATGGGGCCACTTTGGATAGTGTAGGGGTACCAAAAAGGGACCCTGATTTTGGGAACTACCCGCATAGGATCGTGCAGGATCTTGTTCACCAACTCTATGGCAGCCACAGGCACTGGTCAGGAAAAGCGCGCCGGAGGGCTGTGAGGCCACTCAGGCCTCGAGAAAGGGGTTACGGGAATATAGGGAAAATATGGGGATTACATAGGGATCATATTCCCTTGTTCCGTACTAACAACCAGTAAGTTAAGGGTTTAAAAGGGTAAAGGTAAAGGGTTCGAAGTCTAGGGGTCCTTTTTGCACTAGTTCCTGAATGGGATACTCTTCAAGATTCTAAGTTTACATTCCTTCCTGATAAAAACCTAAAACAACGACCCTGCGAAGGTGGTTGTAGGGTCTAGGGTTTAGGGTTGTCGAGGGATTGGGGTTTCTCGAGCACTTTCACAGGGGTATGCGGGGGGCATACAGGAAATACACCGGTAGGAAGGGGTTGGGGTTAAGGGATTCAGGGTCCCAACAATCAGGGCGCTCGTTTTGGGATAGAGAGACCCTTTGCAACAGGCTTCAAATCCTCCTGGTGTGGCCATCCCTTCACGTCCTCATGACGCGCAGGGCCCCGCAGCAGCTGGATCTCATGCCAGCGACCGCAGATCAAGGAGCCAATCCCGATAGACACACCCTACATTAGTAATGTAGATGTCGGGTGCAGACAAGAACCACAACTTTAAACTTTCGAAAATAGCCATGCTTGGGGAATCAGGGTTTAGGACTTAGGGTTTAGGGTTTATGCCGCAGGGTTTGAGGGTTCATGCTTGGGGCTTAAGTGGAGCTTCTTCGGTACAAACGTAATAAGCAGGAACCATCTAACCTTTAAGCCATGGTTCGCCCTTCATTGGGCCCTTAGCACGTCTTGGCGGATGCCTATACGGCTGACATCAGGACTGAAGGATAAAAGGAAGGGCACATACTTTGGATCTCAAAATACAGCGACTCTGCACGTAAACAATTAGAAAAACTTGCTCTGGGGTAGTTAAGATAGTATGAGAGTGATAATGGCAACAGCAATCATCGTTCAGGTCCCAAATGTATACAGTACGTAGCGATCAGGATGTAGGCATCATCTGAAATTGCAACTCAGCTTTGGAGCTGGGCACTTTTGCAACAAAAAACTTCCAAGTGTGTGGGGTTTAGGGTTTAGGATTTAGGGTTAGGGCTTACGGATTAGGGTTTAGGGAAGGGTATATGCATTTTGCACTCACCCCGATTCCATCAACCACAAAACCATTAAGCCCGAAACCCTTGACGATAAAAGTATTGACCTGACGAACTATCAATATCCTCTAAACGTCTAGAGGCACTGTACGTCATAATTATACAAAGAAATGTTGGCAACAATGTTGGTAGTTATTCAGGCCCGCACATTAGACTCCGGAACCCCAAAACGATAATCCCAGTTTCCGTTTGATTGTCCACGTTCTTGTCCGTGCCGTTCTTCATTACTGGTAATTTCGGCCACTACATCACATGTAACCTCTAATCACCGGGGCATGCGGCCTGTGACTGGCGCCAGCCTCAGCTGCTAAGGTACAAGCCACAATCGTTCAAGGACACAGTTAAGAATTTTAAGGACCCAATAAAAGCTGCATAACAAATGTTTATGGTGTCGTACAGCCCTGAAAATGAGTCCTGCTACAGTCTGCGACTTGGTGGTGGCAGCACCCAAGACAAATCATTCTTGCCTCCTATATGAGGATTTCATAGGATTTATGGTTTCCAAGCACCAGGAGGGATAATACTACCCCATAGGGGAGATATTACTATATAGAGAGATCTCGAGGGGTAGTAGAGACTTCTGGTGTTTAGGGTCCCTGGAAGTTGGGGATGTTACCCTTACAATGGAGAATGGAATGGAAAGACAACATGTAAAACGAACAGATAACATGTAAAACGACTTGGGAACCGTATGGAGATTAGGGCTTCCGTAATTAGTGGCAAGTACAAGGATTCTAGTATTCTGGGGTCTATAGGTGGGTCCCCCATATAGGCAGGTCCCTCGTTCAGGAAACTACCTAATGGGGTTGGCTCAACAAGCACTCAAACACGTTCCAGGTCTTCGGCTACAGAGCACCACATAGGCGTTCTTATACACCCCTTGAAGTACGGGCCTCAGATTGCTAGAGGCAGTCTCCAAGAAAAGGCTAGGAGTTTGAAACTGAAACATCCTGACTTCATTGCGAAGGCTGTCCACATGTGCCCAGAGCAGGCAACAAGCTGAAGTTAAAGCATGTACCCGAAGATTACAGAGGATGCCTGACGCAATCAGGCTGATTAGGCTCTCTGGCTCTACTTCGTCACAGCATCACCAGCACGTAGGGCCGAGGCTGGAAACCGCAGTTTGGCGCCAGAGGGCCGAAACTGGGGTGCGTTGGCTTGGACAGCATAGTCATATTATCCGGCGGAAATTTTTTGTTACCAGGAGATGTGGAAGTTTGTTTGCAAGCGGGGGGGAATGTGATTGTTGACCAGGTGGCCATCTGAAGAAAAAGTCCGACCACCCGTCTGGATGGCACGCTATCAGCTGCACTTCTGTGTGGCAAATTCAATTATTCAAACCCTAGACCCTACACTAAACTCTATGCCACTATGCCTTGGCCAGATGCCTCACCTGCCTGCATGAGTTTCCGGTTCAGGTCTTGGCTAAAGAAGATGAGCAGATCTGATTCGGTCGAAGCTGATCCTTCCCAAATGTGGGTCCTACGTGAGCTATAGTCTAAACTCCTAGTATCCCCCCTATAGTACTCCCCTATATAACCCCCTATATAACCCCCATTTAAGGAGTTTAGACTATAGTTCGCATGCATGCCCCAAAGCATGATGCCCCTTGTTGCACGGACAGCCAAAGGGGATCCGGAGTTTCCGGCAACCCCCAAGAAAAGCTGCACGCTATCCAGAATAGCAGCTTTGTGATAGCAAGAAGTCAGCCGGACCCACACAAAAGTCTAGGGCTAAGGGGCTCAAGCTCTCAAGATAGGAGGCCAACTCCAGGGCTGTATAGGGGGAAGGGGGGGTGTCCTTACTAAGGATTACATAACTGGCTTTTTTAAGCAATATCCACATACTACAAATCTGGGCACACTTCCTATGCAGGGCACCTAACACCGAAGCTGTCCGAAACAGTATGGAAGGGGAAGGACCGCAACTGCACTGACTTCATAGCTTCATGTGCTGCGAATCTCACTTGTGCAGTCCTAACCTGGCAGGCTATCTGCGCTTGCTGATCCACTGGAAATTTGCTGAACGCCACACTGAGTCACAGAAGCGCAGGCATTGCTACATCGGTGTATGTCTAAAAAATGCGATCACCGTGTGTATAACGATAATGGATACTCCCAAGATATCCCTATACCATCCCTATAATGTCCCCGAAAACATTCGGACGCGCTCGCATCATCGACTGAGCTGCGGACGCCTCCAGAACCTAGCGTTTGAGAATGGCTTGGGCGGGGTGGCTTCTGACAGCATCTTGGGGTATCGCAAAGGTAGGAGTAGCTGTTGGGAGGGGGGGACCTATAAGGAATATAATACTTTAGGGAGTCTATATTCGGGTCCCTCAACGTATGGGAACTACAATTTACGAGTAGCAATTAAAAAGAACACTAGTTTCCATGAACAGGGGGGTCAATATGGACCCCCAAATACTGGCTTCCTTGTTCTTGGAAGCCCCAAGATGGTACCCCTAATGCTTCCAAACCCTGATCCCCACGATCCACGCTATTTTTCCACGTTCCATTCATTCTGACAGGATCTTTTCCATTTGATTCTCCATTGTCGGGGTAATACCCCGAAACCCCACATGATCCCCATATAACCCTATGTAACCCTTCTAAGTCCCCATTATTTATATGTATACGTATATATATATATACAACACCGTAAAACTTTTCATCCGTTCACAGATGCTTAGGCTCCCAGAGGTGCAGGCAGCAGTTGCAAGCCAGAATGCGAGAGGCCCAGGGACCCCCTTTTCATCCGTTCACAGATGCTTAGGCTCCCAGAGGTGCAGGCAGCAGTTGCAAGCCAGAATGCGAGAGGCCCAGGGACCCCTTGTGAGGGAGTCCCGGGAGTAAGGACTAAACATATTGAAGTCTACATCTGCAAGCACCACCCAAAAAAAAGACCCCTCTGGGGAGTCCGTGTGGTGTGGATTATTTTCGGATCTATATTGGGGCCCCTTGTTATTTATGTAGTTATGGCAACTACCACATTTATCTCCATAAACCTGCTGCACTGCTGGAGCTGCTCTTGCGACGACTGCATCTTTTCAGGGTTTAGGGTTTAGGGTTTAGGGTGAAGGCAATGCGTGATCCCGGGATCGCAAACGCTTTTCTGCACACAGTAGGTTTGAGACCCTTGCGAGTATGACAACAGTACGAGACATGTCTTAAACCTTTCCAAACAAATCTTTCGAGACAGATGCACCAAACCCTAAACCCTATAAACCCTATAAATCCTATAAACCCTATCAACCCCAAAAACCCCTTAAACCCTTTTCCCCCCACCAATCCTTTAAATCCTTAAAAAAAATCCTTGAAATCCTAAAAAATCCTTTAGATCCTTAATACATCCTTTAAATCCTGAATAAATCCTTTAAATCCTGAAAAAATCCTTCAAACCTTCAACAAATCCTTTAAATCCTTAAAAAATCGTTTAAAATCCTTAAAAATCCTTTAAATCCTATAAAAGAATCCTTTAAAATCCTCAAAAAATCCTTTAAATCCTTAAAAAAATGCTTAAAAATCCCTTAAATCCTTAAAAAATCCTATAAACTCCTTAAAACAATTCTTTAAATCCAGCATCGTCCAGCCAAGGCAGGGACGAACTTCGCGCGCGCGACCATCTCGACGCAGTCGTCGGCCTCAGGGCTTCTGAGGGGAACTCGGGTTCTGAAGCGTGGTTAAAGGGTTTAGGGCTTAGGGCTTTAGGGTTTAGGGCTTAGGGCTTAGGGTTTAGGGCTTAGGGTTTAGGGTTTAGGGTTCTCAAGCCTGGTTTAAGGGTATATACATATATATAAGCCCCTGTGGGGCTTATATAGGAATATAGGGTTTGGGGTTTAGGGTGGTTGTATGGGGTTATATAGGGGTTATATGGGGATAATGGAAAAGAAAATGGAAACTACTAGTTACGGTGTAGGGTTTAGGGTTTAGGGCTTATTCTTACAGTCCCCTTTAAGTAGATAGAATATGGGATATATGATATATGAGGATCTTATTATAGTGTACCCAGAGCCATATTCTCTCTACTCAAGGGGGACTGTAGATCTACTTCGGGGCTCCTGGCTTCCATGTCACCCAGCATACTTCTTGCGGAACATGGACCTCAAAGCCGAGTGCGCGGCTATAAGAGTTGCCAGGAAAAACTTCCTTGCGCGGTGCAACGGAAGGAACGGGAACAAATACAGGACTTCTGCGCAGATCATGGAGAATGGGGGGGGGTCTGCATACCAGGATTATACATAGAATGTGTGAGGTTTTACAGTGCTGCTAAGAAGCCCTCAGCCTAGGCCCTATGCCACAGACCCCAAAAACCCCAAGTTCTGGCAGATGCCGACATTGACATGTCGCACGCATTTGCGGCCGAGATGCTGCTGGTCGGTCCCTTCAATGCTGTCCCGCATTGCCTCACTTGTGCCACTTGTGCATGCAGGAATTTCTGCATTGCATAATATACCCGAAGCCATATTCTATCTACTTAAGGGGGACTATAGGGGTCTGGGAACATTACCGTTTCATAAGATCCCCAAAAAATGGTAGTGTAGGGCATGGGTCGTGGTCGTGCAAGACTTGCTTCATCCAAAGTCCGGGGCCTGGGAGGCAGCAATAATCTTCAATCCTGGCATGAGGATTGACAAGGGGATAACTTGCCCCAGTATTCTGGAGGAGGTTCCCTTAAAAATTCTTCAGGCAACCCTAAGCCCTCAACCCTAAACCCTTAACCCTAAAACCCTAAAACACTAAAACCCTAAAACCCTAAACCCTAAACCGGCAACCCTAAGCCCTCAACCCTAAACCTAAAACCCTAAAACCCTAAAACCCTAAACCCTAAACCGGCAACCCTAAGCCCTCAACCCTAAACCCTTAACCCTAAAACCCTAAAACACTAAAACCCTAAACCCTAAAACCCTAAACCCCACGGTAATCCCCTAACCTGAGGATCACCCAACTGGCTTCAATTATGAAGTCAGCTTACCCTAAAGGCTATGTGCAAAAGGT
>CAJNIZ010002293.1:12666-26578 GCA_905231905.1 Symbiodinium pilosum | reverse complement strand
TTGTTTTTTGTGTGTGTGTGTGTGTTTTTTTGTTTTTTTTGGATTTTTTTGATGTTTTTAGATGTTTTTGATGGTTTTTTAGATTTGTTGGATTTTTTTGGATTTTTTGATTGTGTTTGCAATGTTTTGTTGTTGTGAATGTTTTAGAACTTTTTTGGAATTTGTTCTTACATGTTTTGGAGTTTTTTGAATGTTTGAAATATTTCGTTATAATTCTCTTAATTCCTAATAATTCTTTTAATTCTGCCATTACAGGAATTAAAAAGAATCTTTTGGAATTAAACTTACTTCTCCAAGAAGTACCCCCCACAAGAAGATACCTACTTGGCAGTAAAGACCTTAAACCTAAACCCTTAAACCCTAAACCCTAGAGCCCAATGTATTCGCCCAAGAAAGGTGCTTGGGTCCCTGGATTATGGCGCTTCATGGGTTTAGGGTTTAGAGTTTAAAGTTAGGGTTTAGGGTTTTAGGGTTTAGGGCCAACCAAATGAGAGATGCTCGTATCCCTTAGCAGCATATTTCTCAATGCAAGGCCGTCAACTCTCGTATCTAACTCCTGCACCAGGTATCAAGACCTTTCAGTGGTACATTCCTCAACGCAACTAGGGGGGGGGGGGGGTTTCGCAAAATTGCCTATTGGGGTCACCATAATAAGGATTATAGCATTTGGGGGTCTAGGAAGTTCTCACTATTTAGGGCAACTACCATATAACCCCAGTCCAGTTTCCATTTCATGCTCCATTTTCTTTCAATTTGGTTCTCCATTATTGAGGGTCATAACCCTAATCCCTAAACCCTAAACCCTAATCCCTGAACCCTATATACCCCTATAATGTGCGCTGGATTGCGCCGGCATTTTATACCGCTCGGATGAACATACAGGAGGCGCAGCTTGCGGAGTCGCCGGCGCATCAAACTTGTATCCCAAAACTTACTGGGAGTAGAAAGTGGGGAATAAGGGAATATTGCATATGGGGAATATTTATATGGGAGGAATATTCCCTTATTCCCTTGACTACCCGCCAAATCCCTTTAAACTTGGTTTGGGTTTAAAGTTTTTGGTTTAGGGTTCAGGGCTCAGGGTTTAGGGTGAACCCTAGCCTGAGTTGAGGATTTCTTGGGCCCTACAGCCCCTGACAAAGCCAGAAGCACTTCAATTCTGAGCGATTGAAGGAATGATAGTCCCCCTTAAGTAAATCGAATATGACTTTGGGTATATTATAATAAGATCCCCATATACCCCATGTTCTATGTACGTAAGGGGGAATGTACTTAAAGGTTCGCGGGACTTAGTAACTGCATCTGACCGGGGTTATCACCATGCTTTTGGTCCTGCCAACATGGCTTACATAGCTGCTACACTTATAAGTCGGATTATGACCCGGTTTAAAGGCAGTTCCCAAGTCCCATGAGCCTCCAAGTGGTCCCAATAGTTTAGTAGTTTTGATACGAATAAAAGCTATTCTACCATCGGTAGAAGCACTAAAGAGTAATGTCAGTAATGGCAGAACTATAACTCTACCTAGACCCTAAACCCCTTTCTACTATATCCCGCCTTGATGGAGGCATCTGTCTTTGTGTGCAGCTGTGCTATCTCTGCATCCTCGCGCAGTTTGAACCACATTGCTTAGGGTTTTGTGTTCAGGGTTTGGGGTATACGGTTTTGGGCTTTTGTCTTAGGATATGCGGTTTAGGGTATGGGGTTCAAGGTTTAGGGTGTAGGGTATGGGGTTTAGCGTGTTTGGTGTGAAGTCTTTAAGGCATGCTGGGTGGCTACTAAAGAAAAAGTAACACAAGTTTTTAGGCACAAGCCCTATAATCTTGAGCCTGCAAGTATGATAGTCATAGGTTCCTTGCTTTTTTTGGGGGGCAGTATTGTAACCAATAACTGCGTTCAAAAAAAGAGCCACCATTGGAGACTTTTCAGGACCACTAATCACTAATCACGTACAGGGATCCATTCCTCCTTCCCCCACGAGCTATCAGCAGGAGGGGTCAAGGCAGACTCAGGCTACTTTTAGGTTTAAGGTTTAGGGTTCAGGGTTTAGGATTCAGGGTTTAGGGCTCAAGGTTTGGGAGTCAGGGTCAACGATTTTTACTACGCCTGTGCGTGCAATACGAATGTGCGCTTAGGCGCCAGCTCAAGGGTTCAGGATTTAGGGTTCAGGATTTCGGCGTCAGCATTTAGGGTTCAGGGAGCTTTCCTTTAAATCCTTATGGGTTTAACGCCCTGGAACAAAGCCCTCAACAAGGGTACTTGGAACCCAAAGGCCAAGAAAGCTTAAGGGTGCAACGTTAGCGTCTTTGACTTTGAGTATTTGCAAGAATCAGCAGGCCCGCTGGTAGACCCCAAAAGGCACAAAAGCTTACTAATACTGCGCCAGGTATAAGAAGTCACAAGCCTGAATTCAGGCCATTTGAGCCACAGTCTAAACTCCTCTAAGAGGCTTATTGCCAATCTGCTCTTCTAAAAGCTAAAAAGTAATTTCCCAAAATAAGCGGACCCCAATATAGACCCTCAAATACTATAATCCTTTTTATGGGAACCCCCAAATTTTGGGAAACCTCCAAATGTTGCCCTAAACCCTAAACCCAAATGCTGCGAGAAGAGTCCTACAAGCGCAGCCCTCCGGACAAAGCAGGCATCTGTTGGAATGTTATGTGGCGCTACTACCTGCTTCATAGGGAGAACTCAGAAATGTTAGCCCAGTTAAAGAGCTTGGGGTGTAGGGAGAATGGAAAAGAAAATGGAAACTCACAAATGTAAGCCCATTTAAAGGATTTAGGGTTTAGGGTTTAGGGAGAATGGAGAAGAATCCTTCCATCAAACCTGAGGGCAACTGGACAAGAGCCGACAGGGTATATCGCCCAAGCACGGGCCGAGGCTTGGGCTAAAGCCAAAGCAAGGGCGAAGGCGGCGGCTGCCAAGCCCAAGGCTGCTGCTGGCACCTCATCTCGTTCATGGCCACCCCCGGAGCCGCCGGCACCAGCAAGAAGACAACGTGACTGGGACTGCGAGGATGACCGTGACCGGCGATGGCAGGACTGGAGCCAATGCAACGAGTGGCAAGGCTGGAACTCCAGCGGACAGACAACCTGGGGCCGACACGAATGGCAGACCAGGAGCGATACGAGACGCAGAGGGACACCTGGTGGCAAGAGTGGCGCCAGCAGGCCGAAAGCCGGACGGAGGAGCCGAGCACTATTGGTAGCCCAGGACGTCAGGCCATGGCCACCGACTCTGTCCGGGGAAGCGGCCACCGCACCCGCTGAGGCGACAACAAGTCACCTCGACCCGGGGGCAGATGCTCAAAGCATGCGAACTACTGACAAGGTAGAGCACACAGGTTCCATGCCCTCGACACTCCCCCTGGAGCAGGTTTACCACTTGGAGGAGCCAGGCATCGAGGAGGACACCGGGGACACACAGATGGGGGACAGCCCAGCCGTCGTGGAGCAGAACGGAGAATCCCAGACCACGAGCAGGCCAGAAGGACACTTCCTTCAGAGGTCGTGGACACTGGGACTGCGGATACCGCTCCCGCGGCAAGAGGAGTGAAGAGAGAGCCCGCAGAGGCCGCGTCAAGCTCGTCATCTGAGTCCAGCTCAATATCTTCACAGCGCGAGGACGAGTCACGAATAGCCTATCTACGTCGCTGTCTGGAGGAGGCAGTGGCTGCTGGCCCAAGACGAGTCCAGCGCACAAAAAAATCCTAAACCCTAAACCTCCCGTTTTGGATCAGTTGACACGTTAAGCTGTGCATTTGCATATTCCTACAAACACTAGATACCCCTGTGTAACCCCATACAGTATGAACTGTAGTCTAAAGTCCTTGTATCCGCCTTACTTGATAACCCCTATAGTAGTCCCCATATACCCCCGCTCTAAGGAGCTTAGGCTATAGATTATGTGAACCCTGAACCCTGAACCCTAAACCCTCACACACGGGATCCTTGAGTAGCTTCGCCGCTTTCTCGGCCTGAAGCATGGTCTCACATCGGGATACACTGCTTTGGGGTTTGTAACTTAGTGTGTAGGGTTTGGGGACTTTAGGGTTCAGGGTTTAGGTTTTTGGGGCTTAGGGCTTGGGGTGTTAAGATTTAGGGTTTTTGGTTCTTGGGTTTGGAGTATATAGCTTTACATCCCTCATTGGGTTTCAGAATCATGCAAAAGAGGGACAACGACTCTAATTGGGGTATACGGGGCTTATGCATACATATATGTATATACAAATACAAGTTTGGCTTTAGAGTCTGGGGTTGACTTGGGGTTAGAGGGTTGATGGCTTAGGATTTGGGTTTCGAGGGTTTAGAGTCTAGGGTTTGGCATTGTTGGGTTCATGGCTCGGGGACTTTGGGCTTAGGAACTTAGGCTCAAGGTTTTGGGTAAGGGTTTAGGGTTTAGGCTTGTTCAGAGTTTACTGCTCTGCGTTAATGACCACGCTTTTTGAGAAATGTCCGTTGAACAGTCAGAGTAGTTTATGAGCCTTCAGGCAGAGTTTCGGATGCGAGCCCTCTTTTAAGCCATCACTTGTAGGGCCTACACTTCATCCTCGATATCTTCATAATTTGCCATAGCCTTTCAGTTTGGGATGCTTACTTACGAAGTGGTGCATACTGGGTTGGGGGGCTGTGGGCTCTGGCTCAAGGTTTAGGGTTTAGGGTTGGTGGACTTAAAGCTCGGGCTGAAGATTTTCAGGCGCTGGGTTGTTACCCATTACATTCCATTAGATGCAGTAGAACTCCGAAACTTCAGACAGGTAGTCTGCAAGCCTAGGAAGCGAACATCCAAGCTCTAACCGCGCAATATTCTATAGTTTTTTTGGTTGCGTATGTATATATATATATATATGTGTATAATGTGTGTGTGTATGCATATATGTGCTATATATATATACACATATCAGGGTTTACTTTTAGGGCCTGGGGGTTTTGGGCTTAGGGTTTTAGGTTTAGGGTTTTAGAGCTTAGGGCATAGGGTTTTAGGGTGGATTCTGCTTCACCCGGTAGTTTCCATAACTAAGGGGACCCCAAAATCCATCCCAAAACAGTATGGCCGGTTTCTAGAGGACTCCCAACAAGGCGCCCCAAACCCTGAACCGAAGCTCCATTTCATGTTCCATGTTCTTCGACCCTAAACCACTAGACTCTATATCCCTGGTTTAGGGTTTAGGGTTTAGGGTTCAGGGTTTAGGGTTTAGGGTTCCTGAACCCTAAACCCTAAACTCTAGACCCAAAACCATTAGGCTTCTATGTCCCTATAGGAAGACCTCAGGGTGATCCTGGACACACAGTTTAGGAGGTAGGATTTACGCACTCCGGGGATGTGGTAGCCTGTGTCCAGAAAGGCCAATGTGGAAAACATGTTCCTCCTATACCTTCCTTTATAGATCTACAGGATCCGTTCAAAAAGTTTGGATCAGCGCACATGTGCTTCTGGGGTATCCTGCGATCACCTTAGAGCCGAGACCCTATACCTCAGCCATAAACACATGTACCCTAAACCCTAAACCCTAAACCCGCTCTTTGCAGGTTCCAGGGACCCGATTACGTTGAACTCTAGATTAGGTGGACCCCCCACCCAGTAATAGTGACTATAAGGGATAGTAGGGATTATAATAGGGTCCTCTTATATTCTTATTATACCACTATTACAGAGGGGGGGGTCCTGCTAAACTCTAGACATCAAAACAAAGATGAGGTTCTTGTATTTGGTTTACAAATACCTGCAACAATCTAAGTATTTGGGTTCCTGGACTGAAACCCTAAAACCTGAATCCGCAAAACCCAAATCCCTGATTACCTGGACCCCAACAGTAGGTAACATAACGGCCAAAACCCCTAAAAAGGATCCAAAAGGCTCTTATTCTACATAGGCTAGAGGTGCAGGCACAAATCCCAAAACTTAAAGCCTGAACCCCGCCTGGGACATGTTCCCCCCTCCGGCTGTGGCTGATATATGGGCCGAGCGTGTGCCCAGAGGGTCGGAGCGCACCGACCCTTGATCCGAAAGAGCGGCGAGGAAGAAGCGCGAGTGGAAGGTTGCAAAACCCAAAGGGGCCAAGTACCCCAATACTGGGGCCTTTTGCCCGCAATACTGTAATCTCAATGGTATTGGGAACACTGAGCCCTAATATTTGGGTACTTGGGCCCTTTAGGATTGCGGCTTGAGGGTGCAAGCGGTCTCCTGATGGTTTGCGTAGCTGTTGCTGAAGCTATTGATGTTCCTGCTGCTGCCGGTGGGCCCATTATTGGTACGGCCAATACTCTTCTGACCTAAACCCTTCAATCCTAAACCCTACAGCCTAATCTCAAAAGCCTTAGATCCTAAATCCTAAACACTTTAACCCTAAATCCTAAACCCTAAAACCTTAAATCCTAAATGTTAAACCCTTCAACCCTAAATCCTAAACCCTAAAGCCTTAAATCCTAAGCCCTAAACGTCTTGGACCTCGGACTGGCTACTTCTTCGCCATTGATTTCCGAGTACAGCTAACTAGCATGCAGTTTACTGGGTCGGCCCCTAAATCCTTCAAAAAATACTCGTACAACGGGTCCCCTAATAAAGCCACTAGGGAACATATAAAATGTCCCTGCGGCCTACCCAGTTTAGGGTAGGCAGAGAATCCAGAGGTCCTGGGTATAGAGCA
Organism: Symbiodinium pilosum; assembly: GCA_905231905.1. Taxonomy (NCBI): domain Eukaryota; class Dinophyceae; order Suessiales; family Symbiodiniaceae; genus Symbiodinium; species Symbiodinium pilosum. Next base: position 19,928 of record CAJNIZ010002293.1, on the reverse strand, counting down.
GTTTAGATGGCATGGGCCGCCCTGAACCCTAAACCCTTTCAGGTTTCTGTAGGGGTAAATCCATCATTCCCATCCCAAGGATTCACGGTGCACTGCACTGCTACACTGCCTCCCAGCAGGCTAGACACATGGGTGGTTTCCCACAAGTAGGAGTAGCCTCTGGGAGGTTCCCAAAATGAGGATCATAGTATTTTGTGGCTCATATTGGGGTCCCCCTATTCGCAAAAATACCACACAAGCTGCTTTCTTCCAAGAGTAGGCTCAACAACACGTAGCAAAGTTCAAAACTTCTGGTGAAAACCAAAGTGACCAAATATGCACACCCAAAAGTGTTCTCCCCTTGAGGACGCACGTACGGGAAACATGAAATCTGACATGGAAGCCAGCCGTAGCGCCGATTCCTACTTCAGAGGTTTAGGGTTTAGGCTAACACGCAACGATGAAAAACAAATCTAGAAGCCTGAATTGTTGCCGTAATCTGCATACAACCATAAGTTCTGAAGCTCAAACGCAAAACATAAGACCTGACAGAAACTCCGCTTCCAAATACAGCCCTCCCTTGACAACAACCTCCACCCTCAAAAATCTCCCTATGTGTAATGGTCCTGTGTTACTTGGTACTTGCCATTGTGGGGATGATCTTAAACAGCTACCCAATCCTTAAACCCTACGCAGGCCATAACCGCCGTTACTACGTACACTTACTAAGTCAGGTAAGTCAAAATAGCCTCCCAGTAAACCCTACACCTTCAACCCTGAACCCCGAAACCACCTAACCCTAAGCCCTTCAACCCTTTAAACCCTAAACCCTAGACCCTACCTAGATCCCCCAAGTAGCCTCTATAGACCCTAAGTATCCCCAAATAGAAGCTACATAGACCCCATTTTAGGGTACTTGGGGGGGGGTCTAGGTACACCCTACACCCAAATCCTAAACCCTAAACCCTAAACCCTACACCCCCTACATCAACCCTTAAGCCGCAGCCTCTCTGGCGGAGGGCAGGGGTCAGTCTGAGTGGCTGTAGCTCCAATATTTTGCGCGTGGGGGCTTGTGAGTGTAGAGTGTAGGGCTTAAGGCTTAGGGGTGTAGGATTTGAAGTTTTGGGGCTCAGAGTCCCAATACTTAGGCTCTAGGTGCCCAAGCCACTCAGCCTACCAGCAAAAGTATCCAAATGTGACGGTTTCATGTCCTCCTCACCTTCAGATTCAGGTATTTGGGAACCCGTACTAACTCCCTAACCTAAAGCTCAACCCCTGAGAACTACATCCGTAACAAAAGATCAAGCCCTACAACCTATATTTCTCAGGTTGACCCCCACCAGTAATAGTGACGAAAAGGGATATAGCTGTAATTCTTTTAGGGTCCTCTTATATTTTCTACACCACTATTACGCTCGGAATCCTCCTAATATATCCCAAACTTTAATCCCAACCCCTCAAAAGTAAATCTCAAAACCCTGCTTCCTAGGCCGTTATGATTGAACCCTGCCCTTCTCCTGGCTATTTGAGGCATTGTCTAAACTCCTACGATCCCCCCCTGAAAACCCGTATACAAGCCCCTCTAAGAAATTTAGACTATAGCTCACCGAGCTTTGTATATAAAAAGATGTCAGAAGTCAAGTTAGGTGCCCCAAGCATGGGCTTTTGTTATAAGAGCGCTTGGAGGTTCAGGGTATGGAGACCTACCTGTACCTCTGCGTGTACTTGAGAACCAATTAAAGACACCCCCTAGTTCCCCCAGTATTGTCTTGTATTTACAAATTTCAAAAAAAAAAAAACATGCTTCTGAACCCTAAAGACCCTGAAGTCCTCAAACCGCGACCCTACACCATGTGTGTAGGTTCTACCCGCTCTCCCAAGGGCTCCGTCCACGGACCCTCGCACGACTGGAGACGATTCTCCGCCAGCTGTAGCTCCTTCTGAAATTGCCGGTTGTTACTAGAGAATACAGTTAAGGGCTTAGCCAAGGGTATGGAAGAGAGAAGTGCGAGCACTATACCATCGGGGGATATGAGGGTGTATCTCGGGACTGCATGCATTCCTCATTTCCCTCCTAAGATCCAGCTACTGAAAGCCGCCCAGGTTCTACCTTTCATTGTTGTTGAGGTACTATCTGGAAGAACCCTATAAACTTTAAGCCTAAACTCTTTTCTATCCCTAAGGATCCAAATAGCCCAACGTAGGTAATATTTGTGGATTCTAGGGCCCAATGTAGGTATAGCTTATATATTTGGATCCCTAGGGTCTTTGTATTCGGTTGAGGTGTCATTACAATCCCTAAGCCCCAAGCCCTAAACCCTACTATGCAAAAGAGTTGTTCAACAACAGGCCCGGTTTTAGGGTTCTGCGTTTAGGAAGCAAGGTTCGGTTTTAGGGGAGGGGGGGGGGGGTAGGGTTTAAGATTTAGGGTTTCAGGGCTTCGGGTCTAGGGTTTACAGGCCTTTGGATAAGCATTTGGGTTTACGGCTTGGGATTTGGGCTTAGGAGGCGAATGAGGTTTCAGTCGGCTTTGGCAGGATCAGGATTTTACAGCCTAGTATGGGGATGGCTCACTCACAATCCCTAAGCCCTCTGCCCAATCACCGCACCCCCACTACCCACCCCTCCATTGATGAGTCGGTCATTTCTCTGATAAGATTCGAAACGGATTTGGTATGACACCACGGAAAACTTGTTTCAACAGTTACGCGGGCTCGTGTAGGAGGCTTGGTGTGTCGTGTTTTTTGACTGGTTGAATCAAGTAAGGCTTTATTATTCTTCTTCTTCTGCAATAATACCATACCCAAAAGGAGTATGTAATCCTGGTCTCTTATGTGGGCCATGGTATCCCCGAGTGAGACGCTACTCTCATAAAGTTTTTTAGGCGGATCCTCGAAGCCCACCCCTCAAGAGCCCATCTACCTTTTAGGGGTTTTGGGGGGTTAGGGTTTAGGATTTAGGGGGTCTAGAGTTTATGGAGTTTAGGGCTTAGCGTTTAGGATTTTGGGTTTAGGGTTTAGGGCAGGTTGTTTAGAGGCTTCATGTAGAAAGTGGCTTTTTCATCAACCACTGACATTAGGACCCCACTACTACCGTATGACACTTACAGGGTCCTTTTATAGGAGGCGTGGCGACTAAAAACCCAGAACCCTAAGCCTGTATCCCGGAACCGTATCAGCCCTATACGCCCCTCAAGCGGACAAAATGTGGAAATGCCCGCATCATAAACAGATCCCCATACACACCATATTTATCTACTTGCGGGGGACTATATGAGCCATTGTCTAAACTCCTAGTATCCCCCTTAATAACCCCTATAGTAGTCCCCTATATTACCCCCTATATAATCCCCCTTTAAGGAGTTTAGACTATAGCTCATATCCACTTAAGGGGGGTTGTAGAGCCAGAACCTCCCTCCGTAAATCCTATACCCTAGACTCCCTAGACCCTAAACCCTAGACTCCTAGATTCTTTAGACCCTAAACCCTAAGCCTTAAACCCTAAACCCTAAGCCCTGAACCCTCAACCGTAAGCCCTAAACCCTAAGCCCAAAACCCTAAGCCTTGAACCCTAAACCGTAAGCCCTAAACCCTAAACCCTAAGCCTTGAACCCTAAACCGTAAGCCCCAAACCATAAACCCTGAATGTCAGACCTCCAGAGCCGGGGCTTCGTTGATGCCTTGGACGCGCAATGGGTAGGGGATAATGGAAAAGAAAATGGAAACTACTATTTAGGGTTTAGGGTTTAGGGTTTAGGGCTTAGGGTTTTAAAGTTTAGGGCTTAGGGCTTGGGGTTTGGAATTTATATGGGAATTTATGGATATGGGGCAACAACGGGGTTATATAGGGATAATGGAAAACCTTAGGCGGTTTAGGGTTTAGGGTCCGGTTTTGGGCTGAGAGTTTCAAATTTGGAGACTACCTAAACCCCCCAAAGTAAGTAAAATAATGGCCCAAAACCCCTAAATACAGCCCAAAAGGCCATTATTCTACATACTTTGGGGGTCCAGGTAGGGCTTAGGGTTTGGGTTGGGAGTTGCTCTTTGGCTTTGGGCTAACTCCTCTTCTCGCAGCGCACTTGTGGAAAGTCGTTGATACTAATATTACCACCCCCACCCCCAGTATCAAATGTGTTCCCCAAGGTGTATGATCTCTTATACGTGATGTTTACATGTGGGGTGAGGGGTTTTCAGGAGAAGGGATTAGTGTAGTCTTCTCGGGATCTTTGTAGCACAGACTGGCAACCAAGTACATGGAACCTGTGAGACGTAATGTTGATACTAAAAAACCTATGGCCCTACGTACCTTCTACCTTGGAAATTATGTCAGTTTGGTATAGCAATGTCATGCAGGGTTGTGGTATCCTCCGTATCAAATAAAGTCAAGAGCAGTTACGTTTCTGGAGGAACTTTTAAACGTGGAAAAAGGTAGTGTGCAAAAACTGAAGGTACATATACTTGAAGGAATGTCAGGCATAGCCGCATAGCCACCGTTGAAAGAAAGTACATAACAACTAATCAAGGGCTCTATTGCTCGATTCCGACACAAACCTTTTGTACAAGGCAAGTCTCCTTTAAGCTTCCAGGCCCATCAAAAATCTGAACCCTAGCACGCTGAAGCCTCACCCCGCAAACCGCAAAACCCTCAGCCCCTAAACTCTAAATCCTAAACTCAAAATCCTAAACTCTAAATCCTAAACTCAAAATCCTAAACTCGAAATCCTAAACTCTAAATCCTAAACTCAAAATCCTAAACTCGAAATCCTAAACTCTAAATCCTAAACTCGAAATCCTAAACTCAAAATCCTAAACTCAAAATCCTAAACTCTAAATCCTAAACTCTAAATCCTAAACTCAAAATCCTAAACTCAAAATCCTAAGCTCGCAGGCAAACCTCAGCCCCAAGCCTGAAAACCTCAACCCCAGGTGAGCGAAGCGGTCGGCTAAAAAAGCACTGGGATCATCTTGTGACTGAACGAGTCAACCTAGTCTTCCTAATGCCCCCTAGTATATGCCGCATACGCCAGGTGGGTAGCGTTTTCTTGGTGGTTGAACCTAGTAAGATACTATTCCTTATATCAAATACTATACCCAAAAAGGAGGATACAATCTTGCTCTATATTGGGTACCATAGTATCCCCAGATAAAATACTACGCAGGTGGCCAAATAGACTTACCAACTCAAGAGAGGGGACATTTTAGCCTTCGACTCTTAGGTTGGAACCCTGGGCACTTAACCCTGGGATCCTTATGCCTACTACATGCCCTATATGCCCCCTAAGAGGCCTAAAGGGCCCATAATATACTAGGAGCCCATACTTCTAACCTTAGAGAACCCTAGACCCTAAACCTTACATCCCTAAACCCTATAAAACCGAAACCCTAAATCCCTAAACCCTATGACTCGACTCTGGGCTTCGTACCATTCAGGTCGGCCAGCTCGTTGCTCGACGCCTCAGGACTCCCAGGCCCAAGTTCAGGGTTGAGGGTTTAGGGATTAGGGTTTAGGGATTTCGGGTTAAGGGTTTAGGGATGCAGGTTAAGGGTTTAGGGTTTAGGGTTTAGGGCTTGAAGAAACAAGCCTCTTTCAAGGAATATATTTAAAACACAACTGAGGGGATATTCAGGGATAGTAAGGATTTGGGGAGGGGGTTGTAGAGATTGGGATCCTAGGATATCTGGCCGGGCTAGCAGGGGGGGTTAGGGTTTAGGGTTTAGGGCGGGTATAGGGTTTAGTGATAGGGCTTAGGGTATAGGGTAGGGATATAGACGGGTAAGTACTGATAGATACATACATAGATAGATGGATGTATAGATTTTTGTAGGTACAGGGATCAAAAGTCTTGCCCATTTTAAGATCCCTGTTGTACTATGCTATGACTGAGGATTGCAAGGTTTAGGATTGCGGTGTTTGGTTTACCGGATCATACAATATACATCAGCTTAAGAACTCATGCACACTTATTTATATATATACGGTATACGATGATTAGGGCCATCTGTTTATGGAAACTTACAAAAACTACGAAAGGGATACGGGGACGGGGCTTACGTCTACAAAAGGCTTAAGCTTCGGGATGTGAGCAGTTGGGGGTCATGGCACCTAAAACCATAAAGCTTACGCCCTAAACTCTAAACCCTAGACCCATTCCTTCTAGGGATAGAAATTCCCGAGCCCTAAATCCTAAACCCTAAACAGGATGCGGGAAGTCAGTCCTGCATACAGACAGGTTTATGGCCTAGACTTACCTGGGGTAAGTACCTCAAAAGGGAGTACAACAGGTAGGGAGAATGGGAAAGAGAATAGAAACTACTATTTAGGGCTTAGGGAATAAGGGAACATCATTTATAGGGAGTATATAGGGATTCTATTCGCTTACTCCCTACGAACCCCAGTAAGTAGAGCTTATCTTTAAGCCTGCAACCTGTCTAAGTTGAAAGAATCAGAGCTCCGTACATGAATACTCTTCTGTAACCCACGTCCTGCGCAACCTCAACTATTAAGAGGGCCCACATTACATCCCCGTGACGCCCACCTTCCCGAAATATTCTGCACGAAATAATATACATCAAGCAAGCCCCAATTACCGTCCCCGATTAATGCGCAAGGAAGTTATCGGTAGACTTACTGGCCAAGCAGGAGTAGTTCTCAAATCCCATAAGCCTGCAGATACTCCTTTTCACACGCAGAAACTCTCCCAAATAGAGTCCAGGGCGAGACATGTGGACTGCACCCTTTGGTAGTGGCCTTAGGAGCATGCCGTAAAGTCTGAACTAAAAACCTGAACCTAAAACCCAAAACAACCCTAAACCACGAAGCCGAAACTGTGAACCACCAAATGTAGAAAATGTACAAGCCTACATACATGCCAATGTCACTTGGAGGTCTATAGTCCCCGCATTCCTTCAACGCTTGCGCTTCCTTATAGGCTCCTGCGCGCTCCATCTCAGTCAGAAGCGATGGCGCAGATGAAGGCGAAAACGGCCAGCAAGTTCCTCCAGTGGAGTCACTATGGTTTCAAGTCCAGGGCTATGAGGTTTCCAGTGTTTAGGGCTTTAGGGTTTGGGGCTTGAGGGTATAGGGTTTCAGGGTAAAGGGTTGTGGGGTTTCAGGGTTTAGAGCTGCTGAATTGCGGTTGGTACTTGGTGGCGCGCGGGGCTTACTGTTGATGGTTTGGGCTCTCCCCCCCCCAACACACTATGAACATGGGGGAGGCAGGAGTAGAGTAGATGTGCCTACGTATGTGTGCATATATATGTATATACCCTGCTTGTCTTCGGCCT
>CAJNIZ010002292.1:103242-125511 GCA_905231905.1 Symbiodinium pilosum | reverse complement strand
ATCCCTAACATTGATCCAGAAATAGAGCAGAGTCTAAACCCTATAGTCCCCCTTAAGTAGATAGAATTGGGGTATATGGGCCATTATAATGTACCTAAAGCCGTATTCTATCTACTTAAGGGGACTATACCCCTAAACCCTAAACCCTAAACCCTAAACCCCAAACCCTAAATAGTAGTTTCCATTTTCTTTCCATTATCCCAATAGAACCCAAATATTCCCTATATAACCCAAATATATTATAGTAGCTTCCATTTTCTTTTCCATAAAAAACAAGTTGAGTAATCTTGAGACCAGGACATTCACGCTTGGAATCGGAGATCGGAGCCGCTATGGTGTGTATGCTGTTCCTCATAGGACTAGTCCCCCTTACGTAGATAGAATATGGCTTTGGGTATATTATAATAAGACCCCATATACCCCATGTTCTACCTACTTGAGGGGACTATAAGTTTTGCTGCTGCCGGCTGGACTGCTTCAAAAACACAACTGGGAGTTTCCATAAGTAGGGGAACCCCAATATAGACCCCAAACTACTACAATCCTTTGTTCGGGAACCCCCAAAAAGGTAACCATTGATTTAGGGAAACCCCAACTGTAGAAACCTCAATGGAGCTACAGGGAGCTTTGCTGGAATCCATGAGAATTTCTGCTTCCGCGTAAAGTTCAGAAAGTTCAGGGTTCAGGGATCCCAGCTGACCTACTGTTCGGAAATTGGTTGGAGACCTCGACTATGTGGCCTCAAGCCCTGCTTGAAGCCAGCAAGAAGTGCTGCAGGACGCTTTGCAATTGAAGGTTTGGCGTAATGATGCGCAAACCCATACTTTACCTCATTTCGGTCTATCATAGCACCATACTTAATTGCTGGACTAGGCGTGTAGGATCGTGAGGGATTTTGTCCAGGAACCATATCAGCTAAGGCGGTACTAAGCATGATGAAAAGGCTCTGCATGCAGCGAAACGTCAGAGGAGGAATGCGAGATGGGGCAACGCACCACCATGATGATGATGATGATCATCATCATCATCATCATGATCATCATCCTCAACAACGTCTTTCTGCTACATTTTCTATCACATACGCCATCTCGGCACCAAAAAAACGCATGCCTCCACCCCCACCCCCACCCCTACCGCCACCCCCACCCCCACCACCACCGCCGCCGCCGCCGCCGCCGCCGCCGCCACCACCACCACCACCACCGTTGCCGCCGCCGCCGCCGCCACCACCACCACCACCACCACGACCACCACCACAACCAGCCGCAACAAAACTGCCACCACCGCAGCCGCTTCTGAAACACATGTCTAATGTCTTGCAGCAGTAGCAGCAGAGGATGATGATGAAGAAGATGATGATGAGGTCAATGGGGAGGAGGACAAACAACAGCAGCAACAACAGCAGCAGCGGCTTCAGTAATTAGCAAGGATGACATGAAAACAAAGATGGCAATCCTGATATCAAGCCTGATGACACAGGATGCTTGATCTTTCGGGGTGTCTCAGGGCAAGGTGCTGCCAAACCGAGTGTATGAGCAACAGCTGTTCTGAGGTATGGTCATATCCTAACGCTTGGCTGCAACACTTCTTGCTGATTCATGCTGCTCACAAGGCAGGACAGGATGCAGAACGCCAGCGATGCACGCAAACGATGCTCTTTCTCGCAGCTTCTCTACGATGCCCGACGGGTCGAAAAAGAACTCGGCTGTAAGAAACAAAGGGGCATGAAACTGCACACTTGTTTTGTACAAGCATGCCACAGTGCAGTGTTAACGGAACCGACGCTCTCTCGGTGCCAAAATCATACATGAGGGCGCGCCCTCTGCTGGCATGAGATCTCTCAATGTCTTCAGGGAAAAGCGATTAACTAGCTCAGATCGGTGGTCAAAAATAATCACAAATGGCATTGTTCGCCGAAGCTAGGAGTAGATTTTGACTTGGGACTATCAACTTGTCAGCATGCCGGCATCAGAAAAAGCGAGGGTTGTGCCAAACTGTGCACAACCCACGGCAAGGAATCCCGTGTGGCTCATAAGTCATCAGAAGTAGTGAGTGCGATAATTGCCATGCTAACCGCAACCACGACAGCGAAGGCAACAGAACTGTTGATTAAGCTCACTTACAACAGCAGCAAAGAAAGCGCTGGCAGTGCTTGGGTGAGGAGCACAGGCAATCATCACAATAGTAGTTCCAGACAATAACCATGCTACTGCTGGTCTTGCCGAAATTGTTCGAATGACTGCGCAACTATGATCCAATGCAAAACTGCAAATATATCATAGTAGTTTCCATTTTATTTTCCATTATCCCACTATAACCCCAATATTATAGTAGTTTCCATTTTCTTTTCCATTGTCCCTTTAGATAAGCCAGCTAACAAAGAAATTGCTATGACACATGGTGGGGCAGGGACCTGATTAAAGAACGCCGTTATAACCCACCAACTGGCATGGGGTATATATTGGGGTAGAAATTGGGGTATATATTAGGGTTATATAAGGGTAGATATATTAGGGTATATGTTGGGATCCTTGCCTACTGCCCACCCTCAGAAAAAATTGAGATGTGGAGCAGCAGCCAAATTTGGAAAGTTTTTAGGCTGGCCTTGGAAGCGATTGAAAAATACCTCCTACAGGACTTCCGCTAAACTCAATAGCAATAGAACCCCAGTGTAACCACAATGCAACCCCAATATAACCCTAATATAGCCCCAATGTAACCCCAACATAACCCGAATATGAACCGTAAGTTTCCAACTTCAGCATCCAAAAGGCCGGCCCAGTTTCAAAACACATGCAACGGAGATCCGCGCTTTGGCATCTTTTATGCAAATAGCCACACTTGATGATGGCGACCTACTTGAGTGAACCCCTACTTGAGTGAACCTGGAAAGTGGAGACTGACGAATCCTTGCCTCAGGCAATATTCAGCTGCTACGTGCTACCTTGGACAGCGGTTTAGGGTTTAGGTCTTCTTAGGGTCGCCTTGGTTGAGGGGCTTAGGGATGGGTTTGCTTCAGCGACTCAAGAACTTTCCTAAAGCCAACGGAACCCGAAGAAGCCGCAGCCATGCATGCCAGTTGATATTGTTCTGGTCCCAACAAGAAATTATCACTGCCAGGGCATCCCAAAGTGACAAAGACACTCAAGGGTTGCAGGACTTGAAGAATCAGGAAGGCACCCTAAACCCCAAACCGTGTTGCAGGTTTTCAGACCCTTCAGTGGTGGAACTAAGCCCTAAACCCTCAAACCCTAAAAAAGATCGCCAAGTGACACTGTTAGAGACTCCACTTGGTCCGAGTGGGCCGCTGGTTTCACCTCCATTCTTGAAGGCACCACCTAGGGAGCGGTGGGCTCTCAGAAATTTAGAGTTTAGGCCTTAGGGTGTAGGATTTAGGGCTTAAGAAAGTTTAGGTTTTAGACCCTGAATCCTGACCACAATCCTTGAGCACTCAAAATCCTAAACTCCGAGCCCCAAACCCTGCACCCAAGACTAAGCCGAATGTTGGTGAACAGAAGACTGGTGACCCTGCCTATCCAAAACCTAGGAGTCATGGATCTACCCAGGGCTTATGGTGCGTTACAGTGGTTCCTCCAATGGGACTCTATTCCAAATCTTTAGCTCTATGATTCTGATCGGGCTTGACATTCAAGACCTAAAAGGAAAAGCAACACTGCCTTGTTCCAGGGTACTATTGAGCATAATGCTTGCAAATTCTGCATTGGTATTACGTAGATACAAACTAGAAATCACTTCCAACGATGAAATCCTAACTAAACCCTCACAGCAGCTTACTTCGAGGCTCATGGGACTTAGCAACTACATATAGCTGGGCTTATACCCCTACTTATATAATCCCCGGAGTTACCCTACCTATAAATAGTTACTAAGTCCCATGAGCCTGCAAGTGGGGTTAAGTCCAGACGAGTTGCGGCTGTGTTGGATGGAGGTGTTGGAGCTTTGCGTGGGTCGACGGCTACAGGTTCCTTCTGGACATCTGGGACACCAATTAGTGCAATTAGTGGAAGCCTCGGCTTTAAGTCGTTCCTTCTCGCTATGCTATGTAGAAAAAATGAGCCCTAAGGATACTACAAATGATGCTGTCGATACTGAGAATCCCGCAAGACCTTGTTGTGCTGCTAGGCTATATTACCATAATTTGATTCCCAGGGCATAAGGTACTTTGGAATATGCTTTTTTTTTAGTAGTAGCACGGCACCTATTATTCTGTTGTCGGACTGAAGTGGGTAAGTTTTGGATAATCATCATGGGGTAGGATGTCAAAATGTTGGTTCTTCTTTGGGTCCCATCAATATTGCGTCACCTCATGTTCAGGTGACCCAAAAAACACCCACGTGTTTGACAACTCTCCAAATGCCTTGTGCAAAGACATCCTGGTGACACGGGTGTTGTAATGGCACTTCATCAGCCATTGTCTGAACTCCTAGTATCCCCTCAATAACCCCTACAGTAATCCCTATATATTCCCCTATGTAACCCCATTTAAGGGATTTAGACTATAGCTCTCAGGGGAATTTGGAGCGATCACTGACGAATTTTGAGCTTCAGGGTGACGTCTCAACAAGCCGCATTACTTGGGAAAATGAAGGCACCCGAGTCTTGCAACATATTTGTTTTTTTTAGGGCTTGGGGTTTAGGGTTTAGGGTTCGCGTTATTACTAGTAGTCCTTTTCATATTATCATTACTACCGCAATGAACTGGGGACCTCTGCCTTGGGTCGTGCCTGTGATGAGACTCTGGACGGGAGCCTTCTTGAGGGTATGGGAACACCGGTCAACTCACCAAAGATCTGCGGGTCAGACGTAACGACGCTTTCGGATAGCAGGCTCCTTTCTATACCCCACCCTGGGATCTCAACTCTAGGACTCTGGGACCTTCTCATTGCCTTTAAACACTCTCACACGAGTAAGGTCCGGAAGTCCTGCAGAGACTGAAAAGGACCTGAGCCGTGAATTGTGGTGGTGGACCTCAGTGACGTCTTCGAAATTGGAGATCACTCTGCTTTCTGGCTGTCAGTAGGCAGTGAAGGTATGAAAAGGCAAATGGAAACTATTAGAGTATTGGGAATCATGCATACAGATCCATTGCCTACAAAGAACTAGCAGGTTTGGTGTTTCTTCGGAGTGGTTCAGGGTTGGGGTGGTTTCTGCCAAGAAAGGTCCGACGGGGCACTGAGAAGGCCGTGCGTTAGGAACAACCCCATCCTAAAAACACACACGCTCCAACAAACAGGAAAACCAAAATGCAGCAAGGGGAATGCGAATGTCCGGCTTTTTCAAACAGGCCGGCGTCCATGCAGAGATGTCACGTTGTTGGCGGACATTTAGGGCGCGCAGCACTCTCTCTGTGTGCGTGTTTGTATGTATGCATAAACGGATGCGTGCATACCACTTCCATAGAATCACAACAATAATGATGACCGTATATCATTCCCACCTATGATGGGAATGTCACATATAACAAAGTGGATTGTTATTCGATGTCAGTTACTATGCAAGTACAGTAGAGCGTATGATATTGAACGTAAGTAAGAGCACCTAATACAGGAGTCTGAAATACAACATATAACGCGTCGTAGATATCAAGCTACTTCTACTATTTCCAAAATCGTCTAAGGTGCCTCATGTTTTGCTGCCATGCCCTGACCTTGAATTGTTCTACAGATTTGTGTTGCCAAGCCCTTGGCTTTTTTCAAGCTCAGACCTCTACAATGGGAGTATACAGTCCCCCTAAAGTAATTAGATAGAATATGGGGTATATGGGGACCGTATTAGAATATACTCAAAGCCATATTCTATCCACTTAAGGGGGATGAAATGCGCATAATGCAAGTTGATTACACCTGGTACTCGAAGTGAAGGGTCCTGTGTCCGTTCCGGTTGTTTCAAGCTGGGTCCTACACCCAAGCTGCTTGCGACCCCGGACGCCCTCAACCTGTATCCGAAATTGCAAGGTGTAGGGCTGCAAATATTTCTCCAAATAGTGTTTAGGGCTTATGCTACAGTAAGTAAGAGCTCTACCCGAAGGCTGAGTGGGAGGCGCGACATGCGCACGCTGGCGGGGGCTCGGAGAGAATCGCACTGAAACTGGAGCCACCGGCAACGAGTGCAGCCATCCTGCAACTGTAGGGTTTAGGATTTAGGGATTTAGGGGTATAGGGGTTAGGTACTTACTGGTTCTTTCAAAGGAATAAGGGAATGGTATCCCTACATGGTATCCCTACAGAATACCTTAGGTGGACCCCCCACCCAGTAATAGTGACTATAAGGGATAATGGAAACCATATTAGGGTCCTGCTATATTCCTATTAGACCACTATTACAGAGTGGAGGGCCCACCTAGATCATACCTATTTACAGGTTTTACGACTTGGGGAGCTGGAACGCGCACAAGGTAGGTTTAGATAGGTTCTGCGCGATATTTCAGCGTGTGGCATGTTCAAACTCAAATACAAAACCGACAAGCATAGACTAAAAACCTCAGAAGGCTTACAGCATATGCACCTCAAACAAACCATATGCCCATCATCATCAGGTCACTATATTCTGAGCAACAGCCAACAGTTGTTATGCGCAACTTTGCGAGGGCTTGTTCTGAGTACGGACTAGTGATAACCCTATCGCAAGGAATCTATATGTTTACTCCTGCTTGGTCCTGTGATACATGACCAAGGTGTTCGATGCAGCTATCTGAACAAACAAACAAAACCAGACAAGGCCCTAGAATTCTATCGAGAACACTCCTACAGGGACGCATTATTGCGCGATATTGCGCACTCCCTCAAAGGCGTGATTTTCAGAACCTGTACGGTTCCGATGATATCATCCCCCCATAGCTTCCCAGAGCTTCCCAGATGATAGTTTCCCAAAATAGGGGGACCATAATATAGACCCCACTAGATTATAGTCCTTATTATGGGGACGCCCCAAAAGGTACCCCCCAATTTGGGGAAGCCCCCAAAATAACCCAGGTCCTGTATGGCGACCTCGAGGTGCCATCGGGAGGTAGCCCGTGCGAGGGAGAGGCGACATAGAGCGTGCCTGAGGAACTGAGTAACGATGTTGACTCGAGCGATGATAGGTTGCTTTTGTTATGATCCTTTGTTTGGTCCCCATTACATTTCGGCCGTTTTTGACAACGCCCCATGAGATAAAGGTGTCACGGCGAGCTTCCAATTTAGGTGGGCAAGGAGCCACAAGATTTGAGAAATCCGAACTCAAAGTTGCGTTTGATCGTGGGAAACCCTTACACTACTTCATCCTCAGCAAATGCCCATCTACTCCTCGTATACATTATATAATCCCACTGGAACTTGTAAGGACACGAACGAACTCCTTGTCATCAGCTTGTCATGTGAGAAAGATTGGAAAATTCTGAAACGAGTGTTTTCTATAATGCTGCTTTGCTATATGAATTTGCCTGGTTGTAACACCACCGGGTGATCCATATGCCCATGTCATACTCCATTTTCTTGTCCACGTGATGCTCCATTATTCTAACCCCAAACCGTAATCCTTAATCCTGAACCCTGAATCCTGAACCCTGAATTCCTAACCCTAAACCCTAAACCCTGAATCCCAAACCCTGAATCCCAAACCCTAAATCCCAAACCCTAAATCCCAAACCCTAAATCCCAAACCCTAAATCCCAAACCCTAAATTCCAAATCCTTTCAAACTATATCAGGTATCTAAACTCAAAGTATCCCCTTAACTACCTTTGTATAATCCCCTATACAAGCCCGTTTAAGCAGTTTAGACTATTGCTCACATAGCCTCTAAACCCTAAATAATAGTTTCCATTTTCTTTTCCATTATTACATAACCCAACCCCAAATCCTTTCAAAACTATGTAGGCCTGGCCTGGGGCCGGGTTTGTGGCCTCGCCGGCTTTTGGTACGAGGGCACCACCTCGGGTCGCACGGGTTGTTGCAAGGACTGCCAGGGTTTAAGGTTTCAGGGCTTGGGGTTTTAGGGGTTGGGGCTTGGGGTTGAGGTTGGGTACTGCCCCCACCCAGCAACAGTCTAGAATAGCGATAACATTAAAGGCCACATATACCCATAATTAGAATAATAAGAAAATTGTTACTGAGTGGGGGCAGTTTCCAAGGTTCAAGGCATAAGGGACTTACAAATGGACTTGCAACTACTCATGCAGGCTGCTATATGGTTCTATGCGGGGACAGCTAAGGTCCTTGGTGATTATAGGTGGGATCTAAGCAGTGCCTAACTCTCCTAAAGATGCACGGACATCAAGGCATGATTTAGTTACTTCAAATTATAGCAGATAAGATAGGGCGATGGGCACCTGCATATCTACAGTGCTCATATATGCATTGAGTATAGCACACTTCCTCTGGCCTGAAACTATCTTCTAGTCTGACCTTTCTCAAACCTTAGGTGGACCCCCCACCCAGTAATAGTGACTATAATGGATAATAGGGATTATATTGGGGTCCTCTTATATTCTTATTATACCACTATTACAGGTGGGGGGTCCTCCTAACTCAAACCCACAAAACTTTCAACTGCAATACCCAGCCACATAGCGCCGGTACATGGAGGGAGGCGAAGGAGAGCGACCAGCCTGCACCCGAAGTCACATGAGTCCTGATTCTCCCAGGAATGAACTTCCTCATGGTATACCCCAACATACTAGGGTTTAGGGTTTAGGGCTTTAGGGGTTAAGGACTAGAACCCTTAAGAAACTTAAACCCCAAAAGAAAGAAACCGCCAACAGGTCATCAGTTAATTTGAGCAAGGGCGTATCGGGGTTCGAGGCTTTGTTTTGGAAGCTGCTCGGCTTCAGGTAAGCAGCTTTCTGCCAAGGGAAACAAAGTTGTCTCATATACCTGCCTGAAAGTTGTCCATCCTCATGCTGCAAAGCTTTAACTTATGGGATATGCTGTAGGAAGGGAAAGGTCTCTTCATCCAAGCTTGACAGCTTCTTAAACAGGAATCATTCCTGGCCATCACGTCTACGTTCAAAAAGAACTTAACAAAAACGTGCGGATTCAAAAAATCCAAATTCCCGGAACGTATCCACCTCAACCAACACTTTTATACCTCGCAACGAGCCCACGAATCCCTTGACGCCAGCAATAAACCCTCTGCCCACCCCTTCTTGCTAAGCATTATAACTGGGAGATATATTTATTATTCAGGGTGGGATGGTGTTTACTGTGAGTATGACAGGATTATACAACCTTCCCATAAGAACACTAGACAACAACTGCATTGTAGCCCTCTGTAACCGCAGGCTCCCTGAAAGAACTCAATGAGCCAAGAAGCTGGAGGAAGCTGGCCTCAGTCAGTTTTTTTCATATCAAAAAATGAGGACCCTGAAAAGGTCTGGACAGCAAAGCTACAGGTGACAGAGCTCCAATTACTTGCCTGACGCCTGCCTACAGTCCCCTAGGCCCTCTTAGTGTGGGGAGCCTTTGCGCGAACTCCTTCTTGCCTCCTTGGATTACTGGGCAATTCAATCTTTGTTTGTTCAATCTTTTGGGGCTAGGGATTCTCAGAAGCATGGCCTTCATTGAAAGCTCTATAAGCATCACCATACTACTTGGGAGATGAAACAGGGAACCCTCGGTAGGTGAATGACGCATACTGAGAGGAATATGCTTCGGGGCCCATCGCTGGAACTACGAAGCTACTTTGGAGGCCAAGCCTTTGCTGCATGGCACAGCTGCATTTTTTGCGGGGAAGGCGCTACCCTGGCAACCCCAGGCCACTTGCACATGGAAGTGGGGCCAACGCTGCAGAGGGAAGCACTGATGGATCTAGTTTTGTGGATTTAGGTCCCTACTCGCTTCTCAACTATCCCTACTCGCTTCTCAACTAGTCGCAGAAGTGTGCGGTTCATTTTGGAGGTTATTGTCGACGCACGCTGATTCCAAGCAAACGTAAACGTGCCAGTTGGTAATAGCGAGGTACCCCGCAAACCTGCACGACTCCTAAAGGTGACTTTGCTGTGCAGAACACCTTCAGGACATCTACTTGAAGGTTCATCGGCAGGGAAAAGAAGGGTTGAAATTGAGATAACAGGGCAAATAACCTGATTTGGGCTTGCAACGCCAGTTATATGTACCAACGAATCTTCAAACACAAATCTATGCGAAGGGGTTCCTTCCTCCCCCTGGTGTTGGAGAGCTAGTCGGATGCCTGCAATAATCATGCTCCCCCATATTCTCCCACAAATCCCATAACCTTTACTGTAACATGGGGTTAGGGTTAGGGACTCTCAAAAAATGGGACCTCTGCTTAGAAACTCCCATACAGACCCCCAAGCGGGAACCAAGACTCGTTCAACATATGCCCTTCCGGAGAGTCGTCTCCAAAACCGAGCCACGTGATTTAGGGTTTAGGGCTAAGACCCCTCACTTACCTGGACCCCTTTATGTGAGCTATTGTCTAAACTCCTAGTATCCCTCTGAAGAACCCCTACGGTAGTCCCCTATAAAAAATCTCCTGGAAAACACCCCTTTAATTTAAGGAGTTTAGACCATGGCTCATGTAGTTCCTGCTCTAGGCCCTTAACCGTGCAAAGCCTTGCAGTTTGGGGGGGGGGTTTCTCAAAATGGCGGTTTCTACGGACGCCAAAGGACAAATACGAACTATACAGAGATTCTGAGGGTGTCATCATTGGGGTTTCTATCGCTTTTTTTCTTTTTGAGAAATACCCTGAGGAAATTAATGGCCCATATACACCTTGACCTTCAACCCAATACAGTAGGCAAACCCCTTTTTTTATACAAATACAGTAGGTAAACCCTTGACCCTAAATCCTATACACCCTAAACCCTAAACCAACAATGGCCCAGTGGCCAGTGGATGCATGGACGACCAGCCGCTGCAAGGGCTTCGACATGCGCAAGTGAGGTGATGCAGGCATCACTGAGCCTTGGCACATTTTTTCAGACTGGGTTTAGGGTTTAGGGTTTTGGGGCTTAGGGTTTTAGGCCTTAGGGTTTAGGAGTTGAAGGTTTTAGGGTTCTAGGATTTGGGAGTTGAAGGTTTTGGGGTTCAAGGCTTTAGGACTTACCCTCACCAAAACAAACATGGAACTTGAAAAAGAGCGCTATGCAGACTGGAGTCCTTTGAAAGGTGCCTATATGGGTTCTTGCTCCAGTTTGGTGATTTTGGGACCCGTATTGACATTCTATATGTTCCTTGGAAAAGTACATGTATCGGTCGGCAGACATTGCCTCCCTTGCCGATCTCCCAAGAACACCATATTCTATTAAACTATAACATACGGTATACGCTCTGGGCGCGCGTCATATATACACCTCTTTCATACGATGAATAACATACGCGAGGGGCGGGTTTCGTATGAGGCGGGGGGCTTGTAAGTAATCGAGGGAGGGGGGTGCTTGAGGCGCACATGTTGGAGCTCCTTGGTTGGTTTGGAAGCTCAGCTCTCATGCGATGTGGAGTTTAGGGTACCCAGTACTAACAGAGATTGCTAGGATGAAGAGGGGGCATAGGGAACATCAGCGAGCGGTGGGCTCTCTGCAACTTTGAAGCCAATCCGGTAAGGGCCACGTAGGCCCTGTCTGCTCTTTGAGTGACGGATCACAGTTGGCAGCATCTTCTGGTACAGGAGGACTCATGTCAGCCCCGAACGAAACCCCCAAAACTGCCCTATACCCTGAGCTTCAATTTTCAAAGTCCCTTGACAAAGTGAACTGCAACGTCTCCAAGGCATCGACAGCGCCAAAGGACATGTGTCTAAGTCACAAAACGGAAGAAGATCACGAAAATCTTCAGACCTTTACATTAGCCCAGGCTGAACCCAACCTCAGACCCTGCGCAACCGCCGCACGCTAAACCTATGTACTGAGGCTTCTAAATTCAAGGCCCGATCCTGGCATGGAGCACGGCAGGGAGCCTGCAAAGCTGTTTTTTTGTGCGGAGGGAATGTCTTTAGGGGAAGAACTCACTTCAATCGCATGCTGTGTACTGCTGCTATCTGTTCTGCTACTATTGTAGGCCCACCTGCTAGCCCACGCCCACCAAACATGTGAGGTTGTCAAGATGGATCCTTAAAGGGGCCCCCCAACATCTCCTCGCGCTCCCCGTTTACGTTCACAAACCCCCTGGACTATGCCAGTTCTGAAAAAAGCTGAACCCGAAATCGATATCCTAAGCGTGAATCCCTCTATCCTCAAACCCTAAAACCTCGAGCGTAAACCTAACTTACAACATCCTTGAGCCACTCCCCCAAATGCCAAGAACAGTCACTGCAACCTCCACTGAGTGCCCCAAGCCGAACAAGTCTACACTTTCTTATGATGGTAGGATTATAGGAGCCCCAGCAAATTGAAGTTGTCCGGCTCCAGAAGCCCCTATACAACCCCAGTTGTTCTTCATGTTCCACGCATTTTTCCAGTTGCTTCTCCACCATTGCAGTAATATCCCTGAACCTCGTATAAACCCACCAAATCTGTAGAATCCCTGTTTCCATTTCAGTCTCCCTCTGTTTTGAATTTGATTGCCCATTCTTCTCCCTAAACAGCTACTGTTTGCTGCTAAGGGACTTAAATTCAGTTACTATAATAAGGAAGCCCATCCTTCACTTTATTCCCATATTGTGGCAACTGACTTTAACTTCATTCCTCAACAGCAACCCTAAACCCTAAACCCTATACCCCACAAACTAAGACTCTGGATGCCTGCCAGGGAAGTGTGCGAGAGGGGCGCCGCAGGTGAGAGCCGCCCTTCCTTGGGGATGGCTAAGGCTTCTGTGGCCTTTGCGTATGCTTTTGGATTTAGAAATAAATCTAATGTTTGGGATGTAAATTTAGGATTTAGGGTTCAGGGTTTGGCGTTTAGGGCTTAGGTTTCGGGGTTTAGGCTTAAGTTCTAAAAGTTTGGGCGAAGGATTGAAGGACTAGTTTAGGGTTTGCTGCGGGGTTAAGGTTTAGTTTATGGCTTAGAGTCAAAGGTTTGGCTTTTGGTTTCGTGTCAAAGGTCTGAAGTTCTTGTTGTGAGGTCTACTTTGGGCTACAAGGTCCTGCTTGACCATTTTTGTCAACCCAGGACTCTCTCCGAACTGCCAGCTTTACCCTAAACCCTAAACCCTACACCCTAGATGTTTAGGGTCCGGGATGAAAGGAAAGCTCTTAGGCCCTGCATGACTAAATAGATTCTATGGTAGCTCCAATGCCAAAAAAAGGTGCATGCGTGATACTCGGGCGCGTCCCATTCTTTGGGGTGGAAAGGAATAAACAGCAGTGCTTGGAGATGCCAACCTCTGAAATCAGGACCTTCTGACTGTCAGGCGACTATCACATGACTGTATTGCGCCAGTACCTGCTCCTGCATGAATCATTACCCAGACCCCTGGGAGGAGATCCCCTATATAAACCCGTTATAACCCCAATATAATCCTGATAGAATTTCCCATATGGTTCCAGGGGATCTAATTTTTAGATCTCTTTGGGGGTCTGGGTACATGATTCTGACGATTCAGGCGTTGCGGCTGCTGAACGGCTGCAAGGAGGGGACTGTTCTGCAGAATGTGTAAGATATGCTACGGGAAATGTTGTCATGCGCTGGAGATGTAGAATCTGTACAGGGTAACCACTTCCCCTAACATTAAAAACATCCCCCCGCCTCCCATAATCAAATTGCCCCCCCATGCACAAGGCCTCTTTAGGGTAAGCTTAATTTTAAAGGTGTGGGGGTGGGGCTTGTCTGATATGAGGGGAGGCTTGGTATTCCTTCAGTTACTCGACGGTCCCTAACTTAACCCTAAACCCAAACCCTGCACCCTATAATAACTCCTAAACCCAAACCCTAAACCATCACCCTACACCTTAACCCCTAAACCCAAACCCTAGACCATCACCCTAAAACCTGATCCAGCTTCCGGCGTAGGCGAGGCGGTAGCCGGGCGGACAACCGGCTCCGTAGAGAAGCCTTGGGTCAATATGGGGATTAGTGGTTTAGGGTTTTGGATTTCAGGTTTCTGGCTTAGGGTTTAGGATTTAGGTTATTGAGGCTACTACATTCAACACCCTATGAAACCTTACGCAAACCCGGGTTCCATGTTTTACTATCCATAGTTTGTTCCGTCTGATTCTCCATCATTGAGGGATACTTGTGTGCCCTTAAGTACCCCAGCAATACATGATTCGTGGCTGTATCCGGGATTCTGAAGCGTGTAGCTTGAGAAACACCATGCATATAACTAAGCCCAAAGGTGTACACCCCTCATCCCCCATTTGCGGCTTCAAGCCTCATTGAGTTTGCTAGGCCGATTGAAAGCGGATCACGTAGGAGCCCACGCGGTCTTACACCAGCTGCTTCTAGGAGAGCTTCGCTAGCCGCTAGCTATAGCCCGCCGAATCGCCGAATATACACAGAGAAAGCAGCTCGGGCTCCCCCATTTTACCAGTGTCTATCTACTTGGAAAATTCCCATGAGGATGACTACCATGCAAGTCTCACTGTACCAGGAAACAAAGCATTAGGGCGCCCTCATATCCGCCTGGCTCCTGCCAAATTAGCCCTGATTGTGCCTAAGTCACCCTAATTACGGTAAACCCCATACCCAAAACCCTGAACCCTATTGGTAATCATTTGTGTTGCTACATTGCCCAGGGTAGCATAACAAGGGTGGTAAGCCAACCCATGGCAGCAAAGTCTGAACCCTAAACCCGGAACCCTGAACCCAAAACCCTAAACGCTGAACCCAAAACCCTGAGCCCTAAACCCTGAACCCAAAACCCTCAACCCAAAACCCTGAACTGTGCGTGAGGAGCCTGTAGCAACCTGGGGTACCACCCGGAGAGGCACTGGTGACTCCTGGAGAGGGCTTGGGGTTTAGGTTTCCGAAGCAGGGTTTACGGTTTTGGGTATAATTACGAGGGTCCTCTGCTAAGCCCTTTGTAATGTTGGGGGTCTCAGGATTTCGGCTTTCTTCAGAGGTGTTCTTCCTGCATGGTCCTCATACCCTCGAATCTCCTACGCAGCCCCAGCAAGAATCCAGAATTCGGAAAAACTCCCCTTAGCCCCAAGAAGCCTACAAACCCCATAACCCCCAAACTCTTTTTCTCTTAGCCCTCAACTAAACACCCTCGACCCTGAACCCCTCCTCCCGTGGCACAGCCACGCGCGGCGGTGGACTGCATGAATTTCGCGTAGAGCTGCGCGCGCTCGTCTGGGAGGGCTGGTGCAGGACGGACAGCAGGTCCTTGCGCAGGAACAAGGTCTAGAGTTTAGGGTTTTAGGCTAATCTTATTAGTAGCGCTACTAGTACCATGATTACTGCTACTGTTACTACAATTCCTACTACTGCCAATAATTACACAGATAATCTTATTCTCTCTGTCATTCTACTGTTACTCATCATCATTGTATCAGCTTTGTTGTGGGACTGTGTTTTCTGCGTCAAGCTTTCGGCTTTAAGCAGGGTACCCTCTTGTGTTTGGGATACCTTGTTTAAGGTCAAGTTTTCGGTCAGGGCCGAATACTAAATTTTGATATTGTGAAGCTTGTCAACTACATGTTGCTTTAATTTAGAAGGAAGAGATTCGGGTTCTAGGGCCCAAGAGATCCTAGTACCAGTACTGCTAGCACCGCCAGAAGTAAACTAAACTGTTTGAGGGTAGTGGGGGGAGTCATATCAAAAAGGGTGCCGCGTTGCAAGCTCTACAATGGAGATACCCCCACATTCTTGCATACCGTCTCATGGCCAGGACGACAAGCGTAAAGTCCACCTCTTGAGTGCGTACCGAATGATCCGCAACAAAATCCCGGGTGGGGAATCTTAAAACCTCTGAGAACGCAAGGACTTACGCTAAACCCTAAACCCGCTTACTGTCACACTAGCCCTGAAATCCTTACCTCCGCTTGAATCCCATGATCTGGGCTGCTATGAAGGAACTTCAACGAAATTACCAAAGCACGAGTATGTAGCACATAATGATGCTAAATGTAGTGGCAACTTGATTAACTTACTGGTTCTGACTAGGGAATAAGGGAACATAACTCTATACCTCTCTCTCTCTCTCTCCTGAACCCTATACCATCCCCATATAATGTATACCCTTATTCCCTACTAACCCTAAAGCCTGAACCCTAAAACATACATTTATACATGTGTATGTAAGTTAGGAACAGCAACCCAGTGATACTGTACGTACTGAGGCTGGAGCATCGCGCAGGTTGTGAATCCTTGGATAGCTCGGGAGGTAGCTAGGGAGACTACGACATGTTGTTGTCACCTGTAATGGTAGTGCTTACTGGGGGTGAGTAGGTAACAAAGGAAAATAACTATAGGGTATATAGAAATTGTATTCCCACGTTCCCTACTAATCCCCAGCAAGGGTAGCTGCGAGACACCGTAAGATGCTAGCTGATTCGAAGGCTATCCACGCACATTTTAAGCAGGCCTGGCTGTTGTAGGATGGCAGGGCACCCTAAAGGCACCCTAGAGCTTAAACCCTAAACCCTAACAGGGGCAGGAAGCTTGGACGGACACGCGCCATTGCCTAAACTCCTAGTGTCCCCCCCTGATATATTCCCCTATAAAACCCCCTTTGAGGAGGCAAGCCTGTACTGTAGCTCACATGCCTCTCCCAAACGCCCACAAAATCATTGACACGGTCAGTAGATTCGACATCCGCACATAAATCGGCACGCCTGAACAGCCCCCTGGCACGATGCTAGGGCCAGAGAAGCATGTTGCGCAATACTAGTGTTATCTATACTAGTTTGGGTACTGCCCCCACCCTGTAACAGTCTATATTATAGGCCATCTAAGGGCTGTACATAACTATATTCTGAATATAATCGGAGGTTAAGGAGCGGGGGCAGTACGCAAATAACAGTCAATGAATGGCCTGATCATAACTTGCTCTTTTCCCTACCCTGGCTTCGTAGGCCCTGCGAAGGTCTACACTAGGGTATGTTTGGGGGCACTATAGAAGTTACATTTCTGTGGCTTTATAGAAGGATCTTATAGGAATTAAGGGTAACACATATCAAAATCATTATCAAAGCTACCCCTCTACAGAGGATTGAATACAAGCCTGCTGAGTGAAGAAGGTTCGTGGGGAAGGTGATGTTGGTGATCTATTGAGGTTTTATTGGGATGATGGAAAATGAAATGGAAACTACTATTTAAAGTTGTTCTTTAGGGGTTCAGGGGTTTAGGGTTCAATGTCAGGCTTTTCTGGCCGCGATGGCTCTACTAGGCATCCAAACCATATCGAAGAAACACATTCTGAGAGTAAACCGTACAAATGCGGGAGCTTGTGGCGCAATTCTCCTTATACCCTTACTTACCTTTCTTATTTCTCCAAGGCTTCAGCAGATATTGTGAGGAGATTTGAGAGATTTTCAGATGTGTTCTCATAAGCATTTCCGAAACCCCCGGCAGATATGGACAGCGGATCCCAAATAAGTTTCTTGAATCCATGATAATAATAATGTTTGGTACCACATTTGAGCTTGTACTTTCTAGATCCTCCTGGATCCTCCCAAGCGTCTGGGTGAGAAACCCAAAGCCCACTTATACCTGTAACCCCTACATAAACCGCTTTTCCCGTTAGAGGTCACAGATCCTCGTTCAAGCGTACCCATGACAAGAGTCCACTCTTCAATAATTGTTCCTTGGGGATATACGCCGATGAACGATCACGCCTAAAACCTGAAACCTATACCTTAAATCCTGAACCCATATGTACCATCTTAGCCTTAACCCTAAACCCTAAACCCATATGCACCATCCTACCCTTACTGAGCCCTTAACCCCAAAGGTCCTAAACTTCAAAAAATCGTTTTCATTTTTCCATTATCCCAATATAACCCCAATATGTACCATCATAGCCTTAACCCTTAACCCCAAAGGTCATTATCCCAATATAACACCAATATATACCATCATAGCCTTAACCCTTAATCCCAAAGGTCCTAAATCCGAAATTCGTTTCCATTTTATTTTCCATTATCCCAATATAACACCAATATATACCATCATAGCCTTAACCCTCAACCCCAAAGGTCCTAAACCCTAAATTCGTTTCTATTTTGTTTTCCATTATCCCAATATAACCCCAATATATACCATCATAGCCCTAACCCTCAAGCCCAAAGGTCCTTAACCCTAAATAGTCGTTTCCATTCTGTTTTCCATTATCCCAATATGACCCCATTATCCCAACATAATCCCAATATCCCACTATAACCCCAATATCCCAATGTATCCCCAATATCCCAATATAACCCTCAACCCTGAACCCTAGACCCTAAACATTATCTCAATATAACACCAATATATACCATCATAGCCTTAACCCTAAACCCTACTGTAAACCCTAAACCCCATCATAGCCTTAACCCTTAACCCCACAGGTCTGTGCTAAAGCCATCCCAAGGATCTGCGATGTGATTCCCACTGCAAGGCTGGACCTGCGCAACAGGGTTTGATACAGTAGGGTTTAGGGTTTAGGGTATAGGGTTTAGGGTTTGTTTGAATGATTCTGGGGATTTGTACTTACGGCGTCCTTAGAGCAGGTATCTTAGCATTTCGCTGGTATAGGGATGCCTTCATGTCTAGTAGTGCCTCGAGACGAGTTGTGTGACCTTATCTACCAAACTTTAGCGGTCCCCAGGGTTCTATGGTAACCTCAGCCGAACAACGCAAGGAGCTCAGCACCCCTTAGTTAAGGTTGATTTGAAGATTTCGGGTGCAGGGATGCACCCTGAGTGATACAGGAATACCTCTACATATCTGTATATATACTATGATTTAGAGCGCAGTGTAGTCCTTACTTGACGGGTATCGGTCTCCCTGAAAAGAGAACCGCAATATTTCATCCATGTGGCTGCAGGTGTGGTAAGCAGAGCGAGGACAAATGCGAAAGCCTGAATTATTACCTAAACATTTTTTGGGGATCCTTGGGATAAGCTATAGGCATAGGATGGGACACGTCAAAATCAAAACGCTATGGAACTCAAATGGCCCCTACATCATTCCAAAAACTAAAGCTTCAAAGCTAAAGCATAAAGCCCTAAACCCCAGGCCCCAAGATCAAAACGTTCTATGGCATCCTTCACACATATGCTTTTGCAGGAGATTTATGCGAGGTAGTGTTTAGGCTCTAGGGACTTAGGGTTCAGGCTTCATGGAGTTTGGCAACCCCAAACTCCATATACACGCTAAACCCTAGACCCTCAACCCTAAATCCTAAACTGCGATCCTGCGTAAGGGCTGCGAACATGCTCTTAGTACAGGTCGACTTGGTAGCGCAACCCCCCAATGTCAGACCTCAACCAACGGCCCTGAACTCTATACCCTAAAAAAAACAGCCCTAAGCCCTAAACCCTAAAACCAGCCAACCCTCAGCCCTAAACCCTAAAACAAACAACCCTCAGCCCTAAACCCTAAACCCTAAGTAGTAGTTTCCATTTTCTTTTCCATGATCCCAATATAACCCCTATATAACCCCAATGTTACCATTATATAATCCCTAAATAACCCTATTATACTATGGTAGTTTCCATTTTCTTTTCCATTATCCCAATATAACCCCTATATAACTCCTACAAAACAAATAAATCCCGAGCGAGGAGCAAGGATTGGGCTTCTGGGCCATTCTTTTCCTCCTGGGCCTCTTTCCTGGGCTACACAAGGCTTCCCAGAAAGGAGCCCGAAAATGGTATCCAAAACTACTACTAGCTGATTTCTGGCAATTTTTTATGGGGAATCTACGTTCTAGATCCTCCCAGGGGTCTGGGGTGCGGCTTAAGTTGAGGGTTCAACCGGTATGCAAGGGTTAGCGTGTTAGGGTAAAGGCTTCAGGGTTGGGGCGTTGGGTCCAAATGATGGTACTGCTTTAGGGTTCAAGGTATCTCGAACCCATGTTCAAACTAGTACCTAAGGTAGAAACTATGGGCCCCTAATCCTGAGGCCCTTAGGTAGTTGTGTGGATCCTATACCTTATAAAACCCTATAAGCCCATTTGAAGGCCCATAGTTGGGATCCTGGAAACATCTAGGGGCGCATGTCAGCAACCCATGCTTAGGACCTTAGGTAATAAGTAGGGTCTGGGGTTTTAATCTAGGGTTTAGGGTTTGTCATAGCTTTGCGGAATTTTCAACCATACGAAGACATATCTTTGAATCAGTAGCCGCTGGAAGTACAGACTCCAGCTAACAACGTCCCAAATTGAGACACCAGTGCTTCAGGGTTTAGGGTGTAAGGCTTAATTAGGGTAATTTCACCTTGAGACCTCGGAGATGAAGCGCGTAATTACAACTATAGCTTGGGTACTGCCCCCCCCCCCCAGTAACAGTCTATATAAGGGGTCCTATTAAGGGCTATATATAACTATAGTATAAATATTATCCAGCTGTTGCTGAAGGGGGGGCAGTACCCAAACTATAGCCCTCTCAAAACAGTGAGCATTGTTACTTCAGGATGATCGTCACAAAGAACCCCACCCTTTTACTTCTGGGGCTGCGGTGGATGCCAGGATGAAAAGAACCCAACCCAAAAGCGTAAACCATAAATAAAACATCCACCCTCACATCCTAAATCCTTAGCTGCACGCCCTTCCTAAGCCCAACGCCTCAGCGCTGAAACCTAAATCTTAAACTAAAACCCAAACCCAATCCCCGAAATCCTGCCCCCTAAGCCCTAAGCCCTGACCTCTAACAGAAATCCAGCGTCAGGCCCTTGAATTCTTTTCGGATGGTCTCCATCATGCTCATCTGTAGATCCTCCAGCCTCACATCAGCATGGGCTTCAACACGTGCATGGAACTGCTGACCCTAAATCCCAAACCCCTAACACATTCTAGGGCTCTGCGACCCTTCCTCCTTTCAGGCAAGGCTTGGGGCTTAGGGTTTGGATGCTTAAGCCCTAATCCCAAGCATCAGACCTATGGAATTCTGGCATTTTTGTATACTACCGTCAGCGGGAACTTTAGTCATCCCATTCCCCTCATGTTAAGCACCTCACCCACCAGCAAGTATGAGACATGCATATATCTGGCCTCTCGCGCGCAGCTTTCAGATTCGGGGTGGGGAAGTGTTCAGAATACGGACAAAGAACGCCGACTGCACCCAAAACATGACATGAACAGCTGCCAAACTCGCAATCCTAACACTAAATTCCTTTCAATCCCTGGGCCCCTAGCTCAAGCCGCCAACCTACACCATGAGGGTTTAGACACGCGCATCGCTCACAGCAGGCACGGCTTCAACTGTCTGAACGGGGTCCACTCTCCATGCACAATGACTGGAGAGAACTACAGCAGGCAATCCTGCCATGAGGGTTTAGGGTTCAGGGTGCTCATCCCGACACCTACGTAAACTCCCACACCCAAAGTCTCAGAGTTTCCATGAATAAGGAATAGGGGAACCCCATGTAGACCCCCATTCAATCCCAAGTAGGGTGAACCCCCAAAAGCGGCCCATAATTGTGGGGAACCATACATACCTACATATCTCTATATCCCGCTAAACCCTTAACCCTTTATACCCCAGTACCCTCCTGTATGCCTCCCATATACCCCTGCATCCCTCTATACCCCATACATCCCTACATTCATCCCCATGTGCCTCCCTGCAAATCCCTATAAGAGCCCTGTGGCCTATTCTCTTAAGGTTTCCCCCTAAGGTCCCTACAGGTCTCTGCTGTAGCTTATATAGCCCTACAAACATTCCGATGCATCCCTATCCCCTAAACCCCAAACCCCCAACCCTAAACCCTAAATCCCTAAATCCTAAACCCTAAATCCCTAAATCCCTAAACCCCTAAATCCCTAAACCCTAAATCCCTCTCTCTCTCTCACGTGCTCAGGCGGACCTGTCAGACGCTTCTTTCTGAGGGCCGGGCCAACCTGCTCATGTGGCACATTTACCCTAAATCCCTACATCCCTAAATCCTAAATCCCTAAACCCTACACGCACCCGTATAGCCCTCCAACAGCCCCAAAATATCGAAGGCCAGGCAGCAACTCGGTAGCGCGCCGCGGCACATCACCGAGGCCCTCGGCCTCCCGGGATCACTAAGTGGTTTGTAGGGCTATATAGGGGTTATATGGGGGTTTAGGGTTTAGGGTTTAGGTTTGTAGGGCTATATGGGTGCTATACAGGGTTATATAAGGGGTTATATGGGGATAATGGAAAAGAAAATGGAAACCACTATTTAGGGTTGAGGGTTTAAGGTTTAGGGTTATATGGGTGGTTGTCAAAATTATGGTCCCTTTTTGGGTACCCTAAATATT